>JBBPMK010000093.1:4428-67825 GCA_038090295.1 Boletus semigastroideus
TTGTCACACACTCATCCTGATGCAGAGTACGAACAGGTTCGATACGAATGCCCTGCCTCAAGGCTCCATGTCTGTCTCACTTGGTGGCCCTGCACCCTTAGCTCATTCGGCGCACCCCGTCGCTCCTGGACTCTACTCGAGGCGTCAACCAACGCGCATCTGCCACTTCTGGACCCAGCCAAAGTCGCCGATGAGCCCAATGGCCCATTCGACGTACCTACCCATCTCCTAGACCTCACCCAAGCTGTCGACGAGCGTGATGACTCGTTTGGTGCGTCTTCGCTTCCTCTCCCAAGCCGTCGACAAGCCCAGTGACTCGCTCAACATTCGCCCCGATTCCATATGTCTACCGTAAGGCACCAGAGGGCATACAGACCGTCCGCTCCTCACTAACGTCCTTGGCAGCGGGATCAACTGCGTCACTGGGGCACGGGTTCTCTGTCTGATCATCCGCCCCATCCTCGTCTACATGTCGTTCTTCAAATTCATTTTCTCGTTTTGAATCACAATGGTCTCAGAGATGCACGACGAGCTCGCTCTCTCGGCAGCCATGGTGTTGGTTGTGGTCACTGCATCGTATCCAGACGACGCCGGGGTCTCAGTAGACCCAAAGGCAGAGACGATCAACGAGATCCCAGCGATGTTGCACTCTGACAGGTAAGAGCTAGGCTGACCGGCTGTCAACTCTTGCTAGTTCTGAGCCTCGTTGACTGAACCGGACGCCAGCACGGTAGGTCGTAGAGGTAATATACTGCGCAGTACTGTGAGGACCCACAATGACGCCATTCGTGGGACATGAACTTACTGAACTCATCCCGGTAGATGCTGCAGAGCATGAGGGGCAGCACCAGTTCGTTGATGACCGCGAGTAACATGCGATACGTGGAGACGAAACTGGGCATATGGCTGTTTGGTTGTGCCAACGCGTTGCCCAGGGCGAAGAGGATCCCGTTTATCGCAGAGAATACAAACCAACACTCGGACTTTTCGTCCTGGTGTGCGACGGAGTGTGTAACAGTGCCAACATACTTCATGATGAAGCCATAGGATGATAAGTCAAGGAGTAAACCAGCGAGCTGTTCTCTGGGATGTTGGACTCTGACATGGTCAAGGATAGTGCTCAGCTCATCCATTGAATTGCGCGTCGCTAAACCATTGGCCACTCCTCAAAGACGCCCTGTCCAAACCTGAAAAAACTGATACTACCCGCATCCACGGCAGCTATCACGACGATCTTCTTTCCCGTCTTGAGAGCAAGAAAAGGATTCGGTTTCGGCGGCGTGAACGTAAGCTTGGTCTTTTGAGGCAAGGGAGGTGTTTGAAAGAACGGAAGAAAAGACAGCAGGCGATGGAGAAACGTCCACACGGTCGAGAACCACCTGGGCGTTGATTGGAATGATGTCGTTGCGGATGATGGTCCTTCTTGGGATGGTGCACGAACGTCGGCGGGTGGGTCCCCCGGTCGTTTGGTGGAAGCCGAAATGCCACGTTTACGAGGTGGGGGGAGTGGCATTTCAGGGAGTATACCGAAGAGGGCGGTCAATTCCTGCAGGGACGGGATAGACGTGGTGCGTGCACTGTACGTGGAACGTCAGCACCTACCCGCATCACATGTCAAAGGTAACTCACTCGACGACTACGACATAAAAATCAGGAAGAGGTGGAGCGGTCTTGCGAAATGGTGTTGAAGGCTTGTATACGTGGAAAAATATTTTATATGGTGAGGGTGCAGACGATTCCGAGGAAGGTTTGGCTTTTACTGGCGGACGATACAGAGGAAGAGTGTGACCACAAGGTATGAACCGTAGCGCCTTGAAGACGTCCTCTAACAGAAGGAATGATGCTTAAATATGGTGGGTGCGGACGAAAGACCTACGTGTGGTTTTGTGCTGATGACGTCGGAGCCCCCACCAACAGTCAGTCCCGTGAGCAACACTGATGATCTTTGATACCAGGTACGTGAAGAGTTCCTTGAGCCCCCGTGGTTGGCTTTGTGGTTTGGTCGATATCATCGGTGCAACTGGGTATTCGGGCGTTGGGGGTTCAGCACGGATCAAGATAAAACCGAGACGTTTCAGATACGCGTACACCTGGAAGGAACAGATGAGCGAGTGTTAGCCCGGAGATTCACAAACCAGTTACCTGATAACGCTCCAGGGTCAAATCTTGACAACCGATCATCTCAGCAAACGCTTGTTGAACTGACATTGGTACTCCTGGACTTTGGGTATCATAATTCAAAGGATCTATGGACGACGTTCCGCTAGACAAGGATTTGTAACAAAACAGAGCACCACGTTCGACGAGGTACAAAGCTTCTTCCGGAAGAAGTTCGAGCCGTTTAGGGAGTTTGGATGAAGGACCTCGAGACTCGCTATCCACAGTCCGAGACATAAAGTGACCCATCGTAGAGAAGTGGATTCCACGCGCACTCGTGACATGCACACGATCGATTGAAGGGTACCAGAGTCCATAACTTATAGTTTTGCTGCAACAGCGTGTTAGCCAGTGATGAGGGACGTAGAGAAAGTCCAACTAACCTCGAAATAGTCCTATTGGCGCGAAGAGCTTCAAACATGGCGTCTCGAGAGCGATCAAGGATATGAAGCTGTAACCCTGATCCCCCACCCGGGGCAGGCTCGAAGTCTTTTTCGCCACGCTTTGGGATGATCGGGCGAGCAGCAGCACCAAGTTTTCTGCCTGATTTAACGATCCACACACGACTCGTGTGCTGGTCAAACACTCACGGAAGCCTAGTCCAGTCTAGTCCGTCGTCTTCGTCTACAGAAGACTGGTCATCGCCGTCCTGGTTGCTTTCTGCGCGTGGACGTGGAGCTTCGAGCGTGTCGTCCATAGTAAAGACCATAAGAGGATGTATCTTCTGTTCCGCCTTGTTGTTGAATGGATTCCGAACGCAAACCAACTTTTATTCAGTCCCTCATCGTGCGCCGCTCAATTCTTTTTGTTTCGAAACCCCATGAACATTCGCTACACTCCTTGTCTCGCTTAGGCTGGAGGTGCTGCCGGTACAGCCGTGGACTTGCTTTTCTTCCCAATAGACACCATCAAGACCCGGTTGCAGTCTGCTCAAGGATTTGGCAAGGCTGGCGGATTTAGTCGAATCTATAAAGGCGTTGGGAGTGTGGTTGTGGGCAGCGCACCCGGAGGTCAGTCCTGCCATTCTGCTTGTTTGCCTGTTCACGACGAGAGACCAGCCGCAATGTTCTTTTCGACGTACGAAATGTCGAAACAATCGTTGCCTTTGACAGGCCCGCTCAACCACATGGTTTCCGCGTCTATTGGTGAAATTGTATGTCGTCTTGTCATTGCCATTTCTTCCCTTCTCCGAGATTGCATGCTTTCAGGCAGCTTGCCTAGTTCGTGTTCCAACTGAGATCGTAAAAAAGCGTACACAAACTTCGTCTTACGGTTCCGCAGTCACATCCCTCGCTGCCGCCAAGATGATTCTGAAGCACGACGGCGTAGGGGGACTCTACCGCGGATTTGGGATAACAATCATGCGTGAGGTTTGTAGCGCTCGTCGACAGTATTCCACGACGTTTCTCACTCTCCTGTCAGATTCCATTTACCTCACTCCAATTCCCCTTGTATGAGTTTTTGAAGTACCGATTCTCGCTGGCTATTGGTTCCCGTCGTGTTCATGCTTCCGAGGCAGCGGTCTGTGGAAGTATTAGCAAGGAATATAAGCAAAGCAAGCCTCCCGCGACTCGAGGGTCTGCCATCATCGCGCCCGTCTGGTCGACCCCGGGCCAACGCGCGAGTCATCGCCCTGGCAACGCCACCACTGTCGCTCGACTGCGCTAACTCGCCCGACTCGACGTCCGCCCGCAGGTCGCACTCACACATCGGACCGTCGCCAACGTGCACCCATAGGCCAACTGGAGCGCTACGTCATACGTCGCCGGTGCCCACCATGATATGCGTGTCACAACCACACGTAACCACGCCGCGCACCGTCGAGCCACCCTAGGCGCACGCAAGCCCTCAGAGCGTGCATCCTCGTTACCACGCGCGCTCCAACCGCTCACAGCGATCACCCGGCGCTGTCCCGCGCTCACACGCACACCCGTCACCGGGCACCACCTCGCGGCCATGCAGACCCACTCGTGAGCCACTGCATCGACCGAGCCCATGCCGCGGCGCCGCGACCACCTCGCAGAACCCGCTCGTCACTGGGAATGCGCAGCTGTACGGATCCCGATTGCACATCACCCACTAATGGTCTCGCGCGCACAACCCAGTGCTTGACCCACTCGACGCCACCTTTCGGACCTCGCTCAGCGCTCTCACCAGTCGCGCACCCGTCGACGGACTCACTCGACGCTACTTACATCTCGCCCACCGACTCGCTCACAGACGACATTGCCCTCGCTTACGTCGGACACCTCACCAGCGACGAAAACATACTCGTACCATTCACTTTCGGTCTGAGGGGGTGTGTTGGAGATCCAGACCTAGGTTACGGTAGATAACTATTTATCATTATTTTCCTACATTTCCTTTTATGGACATTGCGTATACTCGGCGCGTCCGTTCGTTCGCCTTTCCTCCAGTCTCGTACCACTCGACTGGAGGTAAGCTATTATCCCACTTCTACACTTATTCCTTACTTACCTAGTACAGTATTTACCCTTTGTCTAGTCCGGGTTCCAACATCGACGATCACTGATTCTCGGTCGGCAACGCAGTTCTATAACCGTGAGCTGTCCTTGAATGTCCCCGAACGTACTGTGCTGATGTATCTCTCGCTCGATCAGAGGGCGCGACGGAATACACGACATGCGCTGGCCTCTCGACAGCCTCATCGTCATCCTGGCCCGAGACAGCTCTGTTCCAGATCTCTGCGAACGGTGTCTCGCTCGATAAACTTGTCATTGGAAAACCAGGTACGAGCTCGGACGCGAGCAACGGATACATAGACCCTTCAACGCTCGCATCCTGTGTAGCCGAGGCAGCTGTGGATGGATGGGGTAAGGTTTCTCTCTCTCTCCTCATTTCTTATCATCTGAAAGCATACATGTACATTTCAGATGCCGGCGTGATGGTATGGCAGGTACGTACTCGAACCACGTGCCGGAGTGTTGATTTCGAGATAAGATTGGATCGGTCGCACACGCTAGTATCCTCATGCGACGTCGGCGTGGATTGCGACCGTTCGAGGGAACACGTGGCCAATCGCTAGCTCCCCAGTACCGAGTTCAACGACAACGACGACAACGATATCGACAACAACGCCGACGTCAACAACGACTACTTCGACATCTACGCTGACCCCGACTTCCATGTCAACCTTAACTTCTACATCAACCCCAACTTCTACGTCGACCCAACTCCTACATCGACCCCGACTATGAGCCCATCGCCCACGAGTACAACTAGCTCTGTACCTATAAGTACTGGCACGCCGGGGAGCTGTTCCGGCGTCTTTTGCGTGGGCGGACAATGTCGCGGTAAGTTAACCCCTCAAATATATGCATCCAGAGCCGTTCCTCACTCTGGTTGGTTGCTACAGTACACCACCGGGAACCAAGTTACCTACAAGTGTGCATGCATTCCCCATCCCATTGGACCCGACTTAGACTGACGCACGTCTGAAGTGGCGATCTCTGGACTGCGAATCAATGGAATGAAGATGAGACGCCAGGAGGTGAGTGTGCATTTGTCTGTATTCATTCTTCTTGATTTTCTCATGCACGTGTACGCGATGGGTAAGGTCTCTCTGGTGCTTGGTCATACGATGGCACATGCTCGGGTGGTACAGCTATTCCGACGAGCACGCCGTTAACCACGACGGCAATTTCGACTACCACGTCAGCCACAGTTACGCCAACGGCCACGACGGCCACTCCGACGACTACAACGACCTCCGGATCGCCTACGAGCACTGCTCCGTCTGGGAGCTGCACAGGCATTTCTGCGTGGGTGAACAACGTCGCCGTAAGTTACCTCTATCGCATACATCCCTTGTCATGGTCGTTTACTCGTCTTTCCGTTTCAGTACACTGCCGGAAACCAAGTCACCTACAGGTGAGTCCACTGTTTCTGAAATGGAATCGGTATAATGCTGATCTATCTTCTTTTCCATCATGATCTAGTGGTGACTTGTGGACTACGAACCAGTGGAACCAAGATGAAACGCCGGGAGGTGAGCTATGTTTTGGTGTCGTGCTCTGGTCGTTGTCGAATGTCTCATGCTCGGGTCTCCAACGCAAAGGTCTCTCCGGCGCCTAGACGTACGACAATGCGTGTTATATATCCCAGAGCGCGAGCCAAGCTCGCGATGACGTTGCCGCATTAGCTAGTGTGTCCAGAGTTGGGTCGAATGAATGAAGATGGGTATGTTAGGATGTACGATTAGCAATTTGGTATGTACTTTTATTCAGTGGCGAGATATTAAGTCCAGTCGGATGGGTGATCAAGTTGGCCCGAGGGCTTAGCGCTTAGCACTTAGTAGTCTCTGTGAAATACTGGTCTTAAGAGAGGGCGTGAGTTGCTAGTGAGTTTGTGGATCATATGCAAGGAAACGGTCAGATCTTCAGACTGCACCCCCACTTGTCTTTAGGATAGACGTTTCCCAAGATTGCACCCCAGCATGAGGTCTAAAGAACAATCATGTGGTTTTTTCCGAGTAGTATGTGTCGCCGCCGAATCCTCGTCGTCAGTGGTCACGCCCCGTCCTTTAAGTTGCTACCATATGGCGGTGCCATTGGACCTTTGGGCCTAGTACGTCGACTGAACTGGCAGTGGCCTTTATTACTATCTCCCTTGTGGCCACGAGGTCAGAATATGTTCGGGTCCCTGGTGATCGTCTTCCACAGCTCACGAAGGTGGTCAGTTCGTTCTTCGTGAGGACGGAAAGGAATGGACACTCGACTTTTCCCATAAATTTGGAACTACTACGGAACCCTCCGTAAGCTTCGTTGCATTCTGCGGTGACACTGAACATGAGATCCTACCTGTTACCTCGGGCTACCGTGTCACGCGCACTTACAACCTCTACCATAAGCCTATACATCCCAGCACATCATCCATCTCCACTCCGTTCCGTCTCAAACTCAAGCAATCGTTAGCTAATCTTGCGAACGACAAGTCAAAACTCATGAATGGTGGATATCTGGGATTTGGCCTTGCCTATGCATACCCCCATACAAAGCACGACTTGGTCGAGCCACTGTTGGGCCAGTTGAAAGGATCAGACCGTGCACTGGCAGACGTGTGCGACGAGCTTGGTCTCCGATATACGCTGCGGCTACTCTACCGCGGGATCAACGACCCGCGAGTGAACCTCATCGCCACCAGGGAACTCGATGCAGAAGACAAGGGATTCGATTACGAAGAGCACGGGGCCAGTGACTATCTTCGACAGGCGCTTGACGGGTTGACCATCGACCGAGTCGAAGGCGTCGACCTCTTGGGAAGTCGGTGGAGATTCGATCCGATCATCCTAGACCCTTCGCAAACGTGGTGCGCTTTCCCCTGGTTGAAACCGTTTTATGGGACGCCGGTCACGGAGGTGTTGGATGTTACGCCAATGAAATCGTCGGTAGACACCAAGGTTACGTTTACGGTATACGGCAACCAGCCCGAGAAGGACTACTTTTATGGGACGGCATGCATGTTGATCGCTGTGGATCCAGCAGAGTCACGCCAAACCCTTGGGTTGTGAAGACGCCCCCGTCTGTCCAGGTTTCCAAACATTCTACAACAATCTGGTTTTATTTAGTAGCGCGGTATCAGTTGCGGCTGGGTGATCAAGTCAGCTTGTATCCTCTGTGAAATGCCGATCGGGAGAAGGAAGGAGTCACTGGAACAACGATTTTGTGGATGATATGGAAAGAAACAAACCAGTCTTTCCCAATTGGTCAGACCGCACCCCCGTGACTTGTCTTTAGAATAGACATTTCCCAAGATTGCACGCCTAAGCACCAGAGCCAACCCATCCGTTGAGTATGCAAATTTTCTCTGCGATCTTATTTTGCAGCAGGAAGTCCAAAGGATGATCATGTGGTCTTTTCGTAGCATGTGTTGCTGAATGCGCGCTGTCAGTGGTCACGCTCCCGCCCTTGCTACCACATGGCAATGTTGGGCCTTTGGGCCTACTTCGAGGTAATGACTGAACTCCCGGCAGGGACCCTTATTTCTACTATCTCTCTGGTCTCCGCTTCCGGAACAGCAGTCCCTTTATACAGTTGCCTTGCCGGACCGTCTGGTGGTCATCGTACCGGCTGCGATAGGACATGACCTCGTTCACAGCGTTCCTGTCCGCCATGAGGTCTCCCGACCAAAATCGGACCTGGCCCTTGTATTAAAACCCATGCTCGCAGATCTTTGGTGCCCCTAGTCCTTGCGTCATGCTTTCCCTGTGCTCTGGCATCATCGCGTCCCTGATCGTCTCTTCTCTGCTCGTATCGACCCATGCCGTTCCGTTGGCGGAGAAACTGCGACGCCTCAGTCACCCCGCGCGTGACCTGTTGAAGAGGACGACACCAGCGCCGCCTTACTTTTTAGCCTACAACGACAGGTGGCTCAACCCGTTGCCCACCACGTCCGAGCTCGAGGTAAGCCAGAGAACCCGCACACGTCCCGTCTTGTTCTTGTCCGTGTCTTGTCGCTGACGTCCGACGCACGCAAGGGATTCAATGTCTTGCAAGTGGTCCCGCTCAGCATCGCCCATCGTGCATGCGAAAAAAACTGACCCACGTCGCGCGTGTTCTTGTTTCATTTAGCGCCCTCGCGTTTTTGTTGTCCACCGGCGCAGTTGACGAGGCGCTGAATTGGGAAGACCAGACGGCGAGCGCGCGGAGCACCTACTTGTCCGAGTACAACGCCGCCGGCATCTCGTTGATCGTGTCTGCGTTCGGGTCTACCGAGACGCCGACCACGTCGGGGCTCGATCCGGTGACGACGGCCAACACGATGGCGACTTGGGTGATCGGGTATGGGGTGCAGGGCATCGACGTCGATTACGAGGTACGGCTGAGGTAAAAGTGGGTGTGACGGTCGCTCATAACGGGTGTACAGGACTTTACGGCGTTCAATAGCGGAAACGGGACTGCGGAGACGTGGCTGATGACGTTTACACGGCAGCTTAGGACGCAGCTTCCACAGGGAGAGTATATTCTGACT
Organism: Boletus semigastroideus; assembly: GCA_038090295.1. Taxonomy (NCBI): domain Eukaryota; kingdom Fungi; phylum Basidiomycota; class Agaricomycetes; order Boletales; family Boletaceae; genus Boletus; species Boletus semigastroideus. The sequence continues at coordinate 13,576 of JBBPMK010000093.1, forward strand.
CATGCTCGTCAGTCGTTTGCGCGTATTGTTTGACAAGGTTTCACATGTACCTTCCATAGGCTACGGTGAAATTTTTTTCGAATGATAAGTTAATTATAATATCTTACATGTAGTTATAGCGCTAGGGTGGAGGATGGATATAGCAGCCGCAAATCGTGTATCCTCAGTCATCCCTGATTGAAGAATCGCTTGTACGTTATGTCAGACCCGAGGGTGGTGGCAATTCACCACTGTCTGACAAAAGGAAGGTGCTTCGATGTCAGCGAAGGACCCCCGCATTGGAGGTTCTGTATCATTACATTGGCGTGATTCAATGAATTGATTTTTGTTAGAATATGGGAGGGCGTTCCATGCCAGTTCCGTTGTGAAACCTCGTCCCTTCACCACTCACCGTTCTTCTCACGATTAAGGGAAATTATGGTGAGGGTGGAGGGTAGAAATATCCTAGTAGATGGGTCTCCACAGGGACAAGTCTTTCTCATTTGGAATTTGGATGCGGATGCCAACTGAAACGAGCTTCAAGCGAAGTGGGTTCAAGCGAAGTGATTAAACCACCCAACGCAAATCACCATCAAACAGGCACGAGCCACCGCGCGAGCCTCCGAGCCTGTTCGTCATAGCAAGGGGGTCCTTTGGGGTCTTCGCATCATGGCTGAGTCACAGTGACGCGGCTCCTAACGAAATTTTTCGCTGATCGACATCGTGTCAGCGGTGCTGCGTCGAGTTACATGCATGCACCTGTCAAGTTACTTAGCAAATATAACATTTTGGGAGTCTTCTTAGATGGTTTTCCTGCTGGAAAATGAACTTGGAGCCTTGGCGGGCCATGTGGGCTGGCCGTGTAGTGTGAATGTGAAATGGTAAAACATAAGAACCAGAACCAGTTCGCTTCGGAGTTGCCATTGGCGGTACGTGATCCCGATTTACCAGGCAATCAACCCCCCTTGCAAGTTTGCCTACTCGCAGTTGCACAGACTGCAGTGCTGATGATAAGGGTTAGATACTGGATGAACCGCCAACATTGGTGGGGGCTGAATGAGCGCAGAATGGGCATGTTGATGGTGGTCAATTATCATCATAATAAAGTTGGGCCAATGCAGAGATATTGTCACACTGTGACCCTTGGGGGGTTGATTGCCTGGTAAATCGGGATCACGTACCGCCAACGGCAACAGTTAAGCGAGTTAAAATACAACTCCCAAGTGCATACCGAACTGGCTCTAATATTCCTGGACTAGTTGCCCGAATCGCGACGCCATCTGGTGTGAACAAAAATAGTTCATGAATCCAAAAAAAGAAAGAAAAGGACGTGAATAATGATACAAACGTGGGGAGGTGACGGACTAGAGTCATGACCAACAGAGAAAGGAAAAAAAGGGGGGAAGGAGATGAAGGTAGACACGACATGCCTACAATGGTGGGGGTCGCCGAATCGTAACAGGCGATTTGTCTCCCACAGCGTTCGCACCACCACCGCCGCCCGTCGCACCAACACTAGGTTTCAACCGCTTCACCAACGGATCGTCCGCCGGCGTCTCGTCCTCCCATCCACGCTTGTTCGCTGCACCCAAGATCTGCATATCGGTGGTCGTGCCCGTCGTCGGCGCTGCAGCACCCGCGGTTTTGCTCTCCGAGTGCTCAACGACATGAGCGTGACCACGGCCCTGGCCATGCGTCGGGGCTGCGTCGCGTACGCGATCCTCCTCCTCACCGTTCCGTAATTGCATGCTGACAAGAAGTTAATATCAAATCCAAGATTGACGTTGCACCGACATATACCCACAATGCCCAACCTGGGACATCCGCCGAGGGTTGCTATCCTGCACTAGATCCCAACGTGGTCACCGCGGATCCCGCATTCCAGACTGCACTCCAGCGTGAAATGGAGGCATTGTACGGAATCGTTAATGATCCCAAAGTGGCTGCCGAATTGGCTCCTTGGGTTTGTTTTATGATTATGTATACGACAGGCTTTGAACCCACTCCACAGGATTGCACCCGTAGCGGGTTGGGCGTTTCTGATGAGTCTTCGAAAACGATGGCATCAAATGTAACCGCAACAACAGAGACGTCCTCAATGCGAAATTGCAGGTGGATTGCCGCCGGTCATTCCGAGACCCGAATTACACACGTCGACGTTTCCTCGCATTTCTGGCTTTTTCATGGCACCAACAAATTGAACCGAGATGTCCAGATCTGCTGCCTATGGGTGGGACGCAACAAATGGTTGAAATGGAAACATTTCGTCAGGCACGTTTATGAACGTCATTTGGGCCTCCGTAGAAGAAAGAAGTGCTGATCAGAAAGTTGAAAAGGCTGGTATATTTCGTACTGTCATGTACTGTATGTAACTGGCTATAGATATTGCACCGTGACTTTGGTGTTTCCCCAGTTGGCCGTTTTGTGTCGCTTCATCGAATCCTACGGATGGCGAAGAGCAGTGAGATGGATTACCGCGGGAACCGCACAGCAAGGCATGGCAAAAAGTTTCCCGAAAGGGTCACGGAGCCCGAGCGATCTTGCCTGCTGGGCGTACCTGGTCCTTGTGCACCCGGTATCGAGAGGAAGCTCCCTCCCTCCACTCGTTCTACCCATAATCGCGGCCGATCCAACGGAGGGTCGCGCCCGTCGTTATGGGCCACCACGTGGATTGGCCAACCCCCTTGAAGGGGCATAAGATCGGTAGTAGCTGGTACCCTAAACGGACTCGGAAAGGCAGCGGTTAGCGGTCAAGCCACCTGACGAGAGCATTCGCAGGCTCGAAACCGCATGCCCCCCGCTCCTTTACTCACCTCTGCTCGTACTGTAGCTATAGGTTGCTACGCAGCCGCCCAACCCTGATCCTCGGAGAGCGGTGTCAGACGGACGAACAAGTGAATGGATGACCCTCTTCGCACACAAATCACGCACTACTAGGGCCCTTCCGAGGGGGGTCCAGCTTACCCAACTATTATGTCGTCACCTTGGCTTAATAGCGCCGACAAATCTCGATCGGTCTTGTGTAGAGCCCTAGAACTACTGCAACTTGGGTCGCAGTGCTGGCCCGGGCTATGTCAAGTGTATAACCCCTCTACTTTGTCAGCTGCGGTGCGCTGACCCGCAAAACAAGGGTTACGCCTTGGCCCAATATATGGCATATTCCACCAACCTGTATTCGTTGGCAAACGAAATCTTGACGTACCACGCAAAAACCCATGATCCACTCGAAGAAGCGGGTGTGTTCAATTAAAACATGCATGTGTCCGTCTGGCGTGAAAACAAAATAGTACATGAATTCGAAAAAAGACCTTGTGCGTGAATAACGATACAGACGTGAGGGGATGACGCGACTATGAGAGAAAGAAAAAAAGGGGGGAGATGCAACATGCCTACGACGATGGCGGTCGTCGAATCGCAACAGGCGGTTTACCTCCCACAGCGTTCGCACTATCACCCGCACCACCACTACTTCCACTAGGACCACCGCCGCCCGTCGCACCAACACCAGGCTCACCCACGGCAGGCTTCAACCGCTTCACCAACGAATCGTCCACCGCCGTCTCGTCCTCCCGTCCACGCTTGTTCGCCGCACCCATGATCTGCATACCAGCTGTCATGCCCGTCGTCGGCGCGGTAGCACCTGCGGTTTCGCTCACCGAGTGCGCAGCGGCTTGAGGGTTGCCGCGGCCCTGACCATGCGTCGGCGCTGCGCCCCGTATGCTGAATCCTCCGCCTCCGCGACGCGCGCGGGGTGCGCCTCGTCCGCGTGGGTTGGTCGTGCTTAGCGGGACTGCGCCATCGAGAGCTTTTCGTGCGGGACCTGCACCTGTAGATGAGACCTGCACGGAGGTAGGGCCACGCGCTGGCGCTGCCGGAGCTGGAGTAGCGGGAGCCTTCGACATAGATGTGACAGGGGTCTTTGGCGTAGCAAGAAGGGGAGCAGACGGGCTAGCAGGTACAACTACAGTCACCTCAGCTATCAACCCAGCCTTGCGCGATTCCAAGACCTGCGCTTCCAGTTCCTTGAGCTTGTTCTGCGACCGCACGAGCTGAGTTTACTCTTGGTGGCTTGCTCCGTTCGGCCACATTCGACCGCAGCAGCAATCTCCTCGGCGTGCTTGGCATGGTCACGGTGTTCGGCCGGAACAGCGCCGGTGGCAGCCTTCGTGGCATCGTCCGTCGAAACGTTGATCACCTCTGACTTGGCAGCCTCGACAGCCTTCTGCAGCGCTTCCATCTTCTGAGCCTGCGTCTGGCCACTTCCTAACTTGTACCAAATTTGGACATTTTGTCGGAGTTGCACAGCAGAGCGACACGTCGTTCTGAAATGCGCTGTACGCCAAAGATATTCAACGGACGTTTTACAGGACACTGAGTTCCAAGCGCGCGTCTCTGAAATGCAGCGGACGCCCGAATCGGCGATTTCTCCGGCTGTGGAAAAAGCCAAGAGCGAGGTTGCCAGGTACTGTAGTTCATCGCACTCTGGCCATGGTAAAATGGCAAATAATTAGCGTTTTACGAGTGTTCTACAACATTCCATCGACTACTAAGATTCTACCTTAGGCAGCATGGACAAACAAAAGTTGACGAGCAGTTTGCTGACACCAGAAACTATGTTGAGGTGTACCCGGATGTCAGCAAGTAGTCCTAGTCCTGTTCTCCGTCTGTCCCCAGTATACATCCAGGCAGTTCCGTGCGAGCTATGTGACATTCTTCATCAGCAACTTTCTGCTTCAGTAAAAAAATCTGTATGTATGCAAAGGAACATCGGAGACAACTTACAACCAAGAGTATAGCTTGATACATCAACATTACACACGTCGCTGTTATCGACAATGCTGAGGACAAAGTGCAACAGCAACTTTCCTCCACTCAATCGTATTCAAAGTACCTCTCTGCGCTTCGAAATGATCGATCTACTTGGTACTCCTTTGTCCTTCCAGTCTTTGAGATGCATATGATGAGCCCATCGCATTGTCATTGGGTCCTGGGTGATGGTAGAGGGGGTGGTGAAGTTGAACCACCAGTTGCAAATTGCCCACATCGTCGCTATTTCCCCTCAAGCATCTGGTTGCTTCTCCCCTTTCTTATTATTGTTCACTCGTAACCGACGCTTTAGCGCGTACACGGAGTGAGTCATGCCGTTCGATCACATAAAAGAGGTATAATCAAGGGCATAGATGAGCGAATGCAAAAAGGATGAAAGGGAAGAACGCTTGGGCAAACCAAGCGCGTGACAAAACTCTGTTCACAGCTGAAACTCTGTTCACGGCTTGCCCCAATCGACAAAACTCTGTTCACAGCTCGCCCCAATTGACAAAACTCTGTTCACAGCTGAAACTCTGTTCATGGCTTGCCCCAATCAACAAAACTCTGTTCACAGCTTGCCCCAATCAACAAAACTCTGTTCACAGCTCGCCCCAATTGACAAAACTCTGTTCACAGCTGAAACTCTGTTCATGGCTTGCCCCAATCAACAAAACTCTGAATCAACAAAACTCTGTTCACAGCTCGCCCCAATCAACAAAACTCTGTTCACAGCTCGCCCCAATCAACAAAACTCTGTTCATGGCTTGCCCCACAATACACGCTCAATCTCGCACAACTGCGAATGCACCTACGCGATGAATACATGTTAAAAACAAACTCGTGTGAACGCCTAAGACGGAAACGACACCTTGCATCCACCACAGCAAGCATTGACTCAGAACGTGCACCAACTGTGACCAGCACTTCCACCAACACTCCATCTCCACTCGCGACCACTTCCTTCCTTCCATCCTCGGCTGCTAACTAAAAGTGGATATCCCCACAGCTGACCAACCACCACTGGCCCAGGCAGCCGCACCAAATGAAGAGCACGATGATAGCGACATTGAACTTGAGGACTCGGATCCCGAGTCCTTCGAGTCAATTGCTAAAAACTTACAGGAGCGATGCCAGCTTGACGACACAGGTGGAAACCATGATTTCACGCTGCCGTTCGAAAAAATACGCCTGGGAGAGCTGTTTGATTCCTCGAATATGTCGTGGATTGAAATTACTTCTAGGACAACTACGAAATCTCTAGATGAGGAGCTGGAGCTGTACGAGTTGGTTGATATGGATGCTGAGGGCGAGGCAGATGATGGGGAGGTAGTCGACGATCATATGTTTTCACGACAGTCGAGATTATTCCTCACGCTCGCTTCACAATATCTATGCGATTTTAAAAGACCGAACAGCCAATCATACAAGCTACTAACCACTGCCACTGGGAACGCCATCCGCCATGTTCATGGCTATGGCGACGCCACCCATGGATATGTGGCTTTCCACGGGCGCGCCGGTGGCACTTCAAACACTGGTCGTGCCCGTCATCGGCGCTGCAGCACCCGCGGTTTTGCTCCCCGAGTGCCCAGCGACATGAGCGTGACCGCGGCCCTGGCCATGCGTCGGGGCTGCGCGACGCGCGCGAGGTGCGCCTCGTCCACGTGCATCAGTCGTGCTTAGCGGGACTGCGCCACCGAGAGCTTTTCGTGCGGGACCTGCACCTGTAGATGGGACCTGAACGGAGGTAGGGCCACGCGCTGGCGCTGCCGGAGCGGGAGCCTTCGACGTAGATGCGACAGGGGTCGTTGGTGTAGCAAGTAGGGGGGAGCAGACGGGCTAGCAGGTACAACTACAGTCACCTCGGCTATCAACCCAGCCTTGCACCATTCCAAGACCTGCGCTTCCAGTTCCTTGAGCTTGTTCTGCGACCGCACGAGCTGAGTTTACTCTTGGCGACTTGCTCGATTCGGCCACATTCGACTGCAGCAGCAATCGTACACGTTTTTCGAACTCACGGAGTGAATTTCCTCCTTGTTTCAATATTCAATAACCAAAAAAAATAATCAACGGATATGGATGCGGAGACAGACATGACTCGTTATTAAGACGTATAAAAGAGGTAGAATCAAGGGCATAGATGAGCGAATGCAAAAAGGATGAAAGGGAAGAACGCTTGGGCAAACCAAGCGCGTACCGTAGGCAGGAAAGCAACAAGGACGGGGACGTGGGACAGCAGTGCGTGGGGGGGACGTCAGCGTAACTAGAGAGCTCGTTGCGAGGGACATGAGGAGCAGGTCAAGGATGGTGATAGAGTGCAAACAGCCAAGGATATAAAGAAAAAACCAAGACAAGCCGTCCGGTTGTAGATGTGCGTGTGGAGATTGGACGATAGCAATAGATAAGAGCAGATTGGCAAGGCGATGTGGAATGATATAAATTGGATTGGGATGGAGGGTATGAATGGAATTGTGAGAAAGAAAACGATAGACAATATGATGACATGGTGAAAGTGAGCGTAAAAAATTTCATGAGCAAGCCATGACGCAATATAGAATGAAACATAAATTCAGTAGGTGATTAGAACGAAGACGAGACGATACGTGATGGAGAGTGGGTGATGCGGTAGTCCAAGCAAAGCTGTCGGAATGATCAAACGGCGATGGTCCGTGACATCCTTTTCGCGACGCTTGCTCTTCCAGGAACCATAGCCTTGATCGCGCGGCGGACAAACGTGGCCCTGTTTTCGTCCTTGCATGTGCGGGTAGAACTCGTGTTCGTGCGTTGACCAGCAGTGATAAACCCAAGTTCGTCTAAGGACGTGGATCGCATCCAGGGATCCTCGCTGGACACAGGCGGAGGCATCGGTCGCTTAGCCGAGCCGAATACGCCGAATCCACGCGCGTGGCTGGCCTTGGCCTGCTCTGCAGTGTTTAGAATGTTGTGCATCGGTTTGAGGTTGTCTGATTGGTAGCCCTTGCCAACGCGCTTGACGCCAGAAGTGGCCATCAGGAATCGGTCATAGACGCCTTCCAAGTGTCGCTTGTCAGGAGACTCGAGAATAACTTGTTCGCCTGACTTGCGCGGAGGGTAGGGTTCGACGAGGTATGGAGACGAATCCAGATCATTGAATTGGATAGGCCGGCCACGAGTTGCTTCAGGTGTAGCCGCGGAATCTTCTGTAAACCTGGGAGAGAGGGGAGGTGCAACAAAGAGACTTCTATCGAGAACGGCCGACAGCTTTGGCGAGGGGGACGACACGGGAGCTATGAATCATAAATGTGGTCAGTGCGCGACGCTCACTTGCGCGCACGGCACTACTCACCCTTGTCGAGCTCCAGCTCCAGTTTCGCCACATCCTTGATGTGTCTGTCCAAGTTACTCTGAGATTTGGATTTCTCCCTCCGTTTCGACGGACTGCCGTCAAAGATGTCACTTGTCGTTGAACCAGCTTGAGTTTGCACAGGCGATCTGGTGGAGATCGTCGCACGGCGTCGGCGCGGTGTTTGCATGACCATACCAATCGAAGGGAGTACATGCACGGACGACTCTGGAGAATGGATAGACGAAAAAGATGTGCTTGCATCTTCCCCGCGAGATGGGGTCGGCGAAAGCGGAGCATTCGGATCCGTAGACTCGGCAAAGATCTCGCTGGCTGCAAGGAGACGCTTCGATAGACAAGAAGATCGGCTCGCTTTGAGCGGGTTATTGTTGTTATTGTTATTGATTTGGGTTGCCAGAGCGGAAGCAGTCAGTGAACCATGGTACTGCAAAGAAGAACGCGAAAGGGATGCAAGGGGAAGCGGAGGAGGAGGAGTGACGCTGGTAGAGGCAAAGTTCTGGCAAGTCTCTTCGACCACCTCTGTTTAACGATGGGTTACTAACGGTCTTCTCCAGCCGAACACAAGGACTTACTCTCAACGCTTTGGATCCACAAATTCATACGGTCAACTGCGACCTCGTGCTCCGGCCGAATGTCCTCCCAACTGAATCTCCCTTCTTCACCAGACCGTCGCTGCTCAAAATCAATAGGCTCAGGGGAGGAACACCAGACCGCCGCAGGGCGACCCGTCAATTGGGCCAAGGTAGAAGACTTGCAGAAGCGAACGCCCTTGTCTAAGAACACTCTTATAGCAAATAAAATCGAGCAGGGAACAGAAATGCCTACCGATCGAAGCCTTGACGCTATGTTTTAGTGAGCTCAATCCAGACTCGCTCCTGCGCACGTCGATGGGCAAACCAATGCCGGTCACAGTATCGCTCTTGGCTTGGGTCTCTCCAGTCGACTGCTTCTTCATGCTTTGGCTACGTCCAGATGGAGTGATGGACCGGTTTCTCGGAGACAGTATCTGAGCGGGCGCACGCACGCCAATCTTGGCGATCGCTATCTGACTCCTCTCTAAATTCGACGAGGAAGACGATACCGTTGCAACGGTCTGTGTGGTACTAGGTCTTTCAACCTCGACGTTGGCAACAACTTCCCTTGATGACCCCAGTTCAGCGGGAAGCTTGGATTTGGCTTGAGCAGAGGCGGCCTCGGCAACGACCTCTGCCTCTACGCTAGAGTCGTCATCAGAAAAATCGGAGCTAGTGCTCGTGGAGTCGTGATCGCCGTGACCGTCGGCGCTCGTATCAGTCAGCTTATTCATCTCCCTCAATCGCGCGCGTTCCCTTTCCCAGTCCATCATGCGGTCCCTAACACTCCCCCTGGTAACCGTCGCGCCGGATAAATTAGCAGCCAGAGGGGTCGAGATCGTGGAAATGTCTTTCTCTTTCACGGGCGTTTTAGGACCGAGTGGAGTAGCACCGGAAACCCTGTTAGGCACGCGGGAGTCTTTCCGGACAGTATGAACCGGAACGGGCAAGGTTTCGTTCTCCTTGTTCTCCTTCTGCGCCACTGTGCGACCTTTCGTGTTCTCCTTTCCCCTGTCCCTTTTCTCCCCGCCACGCTTCACTGGATGGCCAGCACCGTGCGCGCCCAAATCAACGTTGCGAGCGAGCCCCGTGAGATCTGCGAGCACAGCAGCGCGACCGCGAACCCGAGGTGGCTTTCCTGATAGCTGCCTTGACTTGGAAGTTTGGGCAGTATGAGGAGTCTGGCATGACGCAGAACGTATAGGGGTCTGGGGATTGCTCCGCGGGGTGACTCGATGGGCAGATGTATGCGTGCGTGGATGGTTCGTCTCAGGAGTGTGAGGATGCACAGGACGCGAAAGTGAGCGTTTATTCTCCGAGGACCGAGCATGGTCTGACGGACCAGATGACCCCTTGTTTGCAGGGGATATGGAGGCAACGTGCGCAGAGGGTTGCCTAGGACCACGAGGACGTCTCGCTGACGAATTCGAGTTGAACGAGACCAGAGTTTGGGGTCGCGATGGCTTCGCGCTCTGCTGAACTTTGGCATCACTAGCACCATTGATACCAGATTGTGTTTCGGCACCAAGACGATGTCGAGGCCGAACGATGGGCGAAGCTTGGACAGTCGACAATTTCCTCGTGCGAGCCGAAGTAATAATACCAGAAGGTGAGCGTAATTTGGGCTGTGACTTTGATCGTGAGTAGGTCCTCGTGCGTACTGGAGTTTGCGGGGTGAAGGTATCAGGTGCCTGTTCGACGATAGCGGGACGGTTTGACGCGCTTTGTACATCTGGGAGGGATTTGGGCGTTGGAGCCTGCGACACCGACGATGTCGCCGATGCTACCCTGGAAGCACCCGACGCGGGGCGTGAAATTGCTGCGGTTCTCGATGCAGGTCGTGACGCGGGGAAACGTGGTGTAGACTTTGATGCTGACCATGGAAGAGTTATGTCAAGAAGACGCGAAAACGGTGGTTCCTTCTCTTTCTCCTTGTCCTTGAAAGAGTCCTTGAAAGAATTGAAGAATGAAGACTTGCCAGCATGCGCGCTAGATGGGACCGCGGCGGATGCTGATTTCCCTGGGAAAATTTGTTAGACACCAGACAGTAACGATGCTTTGATAAACCTACTATGCCCATGAGCAAGGGTTACTGGGTTCGCATCCCAATAAGGATCTACAATCAAGTCGGCAGCTGTACACCGCAGGTCGGCATTAGGGACAATCATGCGTTTCAGCAAACGTTCGACGGGTATGGACACGGAATATTTTCCGACCCATTTTCCCCGCATCTGCATGACGCGTTACGCGAGAACGTGTCAGGATAGATCAACGGCACGTACGGTCCGAGACCAATACTTTTCCAAGTCTTCCTTCTTCTCAAAGACCTCTCCTTCCTCGTACTCGAAAGGGGTACGTCCGACGAGAATTTCGAAAAAGGTTACGCCGAGAGACCAAACATCAGACTTCCTTGTGTCATGAGGAAGACCACGGGCACGTTCGGGAGAGAGATACTAGATGTATGTCAGTGAGATAAACTCAAAATGGATAAAGGCTGACATACTTCGGGAGTACCATAGGTCAAGTTGCTGTGGAAGGCTTTGGGAGAAGTAAGATCATACTTTTCGGCAAATCCGAAATCGACAAGGACCGGGACATTGGCACGAGAGAGGAGGATATTTGCTGGTCTAGGGAAAGGAACGTGAAGGGTTAGCATGAATTATAGCCAAGATACGCGTACTTGATATCGTTGTGTACGACGCCTCTGGAATGTAGGAAATGAACACCAGAGAGGAGTGAGTTGAACCACACCCTTGCGCGAGACTCTGATACCTCTACGGGAACAAGGGTGGGGAGGTGTGCCCTAGAAACGGGGGTGAGGTGAGTGGAGAAAGGTAGGGCGAAAGACGAACATTGTGATGAGCGCATAAGATGGCGTGATGATGAACGAATGAAAGGGTACGATAGATGGATGCGGGTCGTTCTTGAATGATCTAACGATCTTCATTTCATTCCATCTTGCGCGTCGAACCGCAGTAAGAGGGAGATGAAAAAAGAGAAAGAGAGGGACATACAAAGAGCGTACTCTGGCAGCCGTGGTGGAAGTCTTTGAGCGATGAACGAGCTTGACGGCGACCTCCATGTCTCTGACTCTGCCAGAGGACGACTTTGGGCGGCAGAGCCATACGCTGCCCCAGTTTCCAAAGCCGATCTGGAACGAACGGGGTAAGGAGAAGGAGAGGAGGAGCGAAGGGACGTACTTCTTTGACGAACTGAAGACGTTCGGCAAGGAGGTGGTCTGAGAGGGAGAAGACGTCTGATACTTCCGTTGTAGGGTCCATAATGGTCGTAGCTGGTGATAAAAGTACAGATGCAAGGAAGACCGCACCAGAAAACACGACTCGGCTTGCTCTCAGACGGCCTCTGGTAGTTCTCACTCTCAAACTCCCCCTCGACCGATCACTCGAACGAGCTACAAATACTCGTAAATAACGCGTACAAACCGTGGGAAAAACGCGTACCTGTCACTCGATCACGACCACGAGGGAAACACGCACATCAACACGTGCAAGTGCGGGAGCGAACTAGAACACATCCTTTTATGGCTTAGATTAGTCCTTGTTCAAGGCGTTACGGATCTTTCTGATACTACTATTCCGTTTCTATCGTGACTTTGCAGTGCTGACGAGTTCTCTTGGTGTGTTCAGCCATACTTAGGTTTATGGTATCTGTACCTCGTTTCTTAGCATGACTTGATAGCAGTTGGACACTCCATCCCGCAGGTATGTTTCCCTAATTTTGTGTCTGCATAGTTTGAAATCGGGCTGCAGCATGCTGCTACGGCCGTCCCAACCCCCTCCCACTTCCCATCCTGGTTGTTTCCCAAGCTGCTTGGAAGTCTGGGCCCTTCATGCACCGCTCGCCACCACTGTCTCCGCTTACGCCGTTGTCATGGTCGCTACTGGATTCTTCGTGAAGGACATCGCGCTTGCAGAGTGGCATTTTCACTGATAACGAGCGTCATTCTCTTCCTCGCAGACAAGGCTCCCGCGATTGTCCACAACCTCTTTCAACTCTCTTTGCGTCACCTGTAATCGTCCGCATCATACTGCTCTCACCTGCTCTGACTAGCATTGCCTCAGATACGTCATCAAAGTAATTTCTTAACCTGACGCTGAGTCCGCCGAGTAGTTACGTTGCTCTGTGATCAGGATTCGCGCACGTCAACCGCGATGTTTGATTCACCTTGGGCAATCTTGACCTGGAGAAGGGCAAGGTAACTGCGGGGTACGAACTGTTTCCCATCTCATATTAGGCTAGTAGGAACTCGTGATGTGACCATGACGCCTAATGAATGGTCTCCGCATCAGATCGAGTCGGTCATGTATGTACGGAAAGAAGTCGAGCGGCTCGACACACTGTTCGATGACAACAAGGTCTTACTTTGGATTTATATCTTGTCTTTCAATCCAATTGTCGCTTTCAACAGCTCAATGCTTGGGATGCCAGTTCTATTTTTATTTCTTGACAGCGGGTGATCATTAATCCCAGGGGGCTTGTATCAATTATATCGTTCGATGGCACCTTTGTGCAACAGCGGAACCTTGCGGCCCTTATTGTCACCATCTCCCGGCTGAGAGTCGCCAGAGACTATCACTCAGTGACGTGTGAGCTGGACCCGCAGGCTCGGATTCAGCTCCGACCATCAATTCAGCCCACGCCAGCAGGTTTCTAGACTTGCCTCTCGGTGAGATGAATGTTGCAGTACTAGCAGTGAAGACCGACTTGAGACGACTACAACGCTGAATGATCAGTTTAATTTAGATGACACCATTTGGCTGCAGGGCGTCCTTCTCTGGCAATCTAAGAGATTAAGGCTGTCACAGAGCGGCAGCGGTGGGAGTACTCAGGCTCTTTATTACACCACCACCATAAATTCGGCCAGATAACCATACCATGACCCTCCGGGAACCCCTGGACCCAAAGTAAGCGGGAGCTGTCAAAAGAGAAGATAGTCATGCATATCCCATGCACTCTTGCTTGTAAAACCTGTACCCTCCGGGTCCAGGAATACTCATGATCTTTTGAAGCCTGACCGGGACCACTGTCAGACACATCCATGAATACTACAGGAGGAGCTCCGAGTCTGACTGACCATACAACACCATACAAGGCGGCTGACTTGCCACACATCGAATCAACTCAACATACTATCACATCCCCCCATCCCCCCATTGGATTCTTCTGACGCTGAGGAATCGAATAAGGTAAAGCTTTTTATAGAACAAATGTCCACTTTTATTTTCATTGGCAAATCTTAACTAGCCCTCACCGACACCTCTCGAACAGGCTGCCATCCACCAAGCTCACGCTTGGTGTAGTGCACTCAAGGCAAAGAAGATCGCGATGGAGAGCCTGGTGAAAGCTCAAAAGTCACCAGAGGAAGTTCAAGACTTGATTGCAGAACATCTTTCGGTGCAGACCATAGAGGGAGCTCACACTCGATTTTTGTCCGGAATAGTCCCTACCACTCCAGAAGGTTGCTATCAATTGGAAGTTGGCCGTTTGACAATTCGGCCGACGCTCTCGGCTCGCCTTGCAGCCATATATTCATCAGCAATCCAAAACACACCCCGCGCCAGGCAGGGGTTACATTGACAACCACAGTTATTTATTTACTTGTATGCACCACCATCAGATGATGACATGGCTGGTTGTTCCAACTTCCATCTTTGTTCCCACTAGCAACCCGACCACAGTCACGTGAGAGCGAGTGTATCAGCCACTCGACTATATTGGTATATAGGTCAAGCCGTAGGTTAGGCGTTGCCTCTCGCCCCCACAAGGGGTCACTCCGTCTGATTCTCGAGTCCGTACCTCGCCTCTCGCACATTCCCGTCCTTCGACAATCTTCATACTTTGTAGTACCTGGACAATGCAAGTTTTGATTTTAGAGAAATAAGTTTGCAGCAATGTCGAGGTTCAGGTGGTAGCATCTCGGGGACTCGCAAGCTGAGGTCCCTCATTGAGAGGGAAGGATCTGCTTCTATCATCTTGCAACAGTGGAACAAGGTGGCTCATGGGTGGCTCAGACATACAACGGGATAATGTACACGTGTTTGGCAGAAGGAACCGGTCTTTCCAACACCCGAGAACCGCACAACGGTCAAATGAAAATGGCCGCGTCGTATGAGCCAGCAAAATAACGGCCTTACAAACCTCTTCCACTCACCTAATACTCAGCTGTTATAGACTATGGCACCACTTGCGCAAGCCCTCCAGGTCACATTTCAATCCAAGGGCAACGATGGCACCTGTTACTATCGTTGCGAGCTTGATTCTACTTGGGCCGTTTTAGCGTGAGTAACTCATTTCGCCTGCTCGCTGTTGACTGACTTCCAGTGCTATTCAGTGTCGCGCAAGGAGGTACGGTTTTATCTCTCACAGTTTCGTTGACCGCCTATCACTGGAATCCTTAGGTTATTCCTTGGGCGTCATCGTTGAAGCCTGTCTCCAGTACCAGTCCGACTCTTCTCACCAAGACCCCGTCTACGTCAGTGCACAATTCCTTCGCGCCACCAATGCTGGGGTCGGCCAAGTGCAGGTAAAACTGCTCAAATCCGGCAAGACTTTCACCAATATTCTTGCAGAACTTGTACAACAGGTCGGTGGTTCATTCAGCTGCCTTTGTGCCGCCTCGCCTTCGTCTCTTCAATTGATGCCTCTCAAACATCAGGGAGCCACGAGGATAGCAGCTCATCTGATCTTTGGTGATCTTTCTCCTTCGCAGCCTGGCCGGGAAAGCAATGGTTTGTCACCACCGTCTCCTTACGCTCGCCGCATGCCGCTGTATTCGCATCCAAGCACAGCGTTCGACGATGCAATCAAACCGCGATGGGTCAAACACATGCCAACTAAGATGGCTGTCGATGCCGTCTTGTTGGGCCGCAATGACCCCAGCCATGCATCAAGAACCACCTCGGAATCGGTTGGAGGCGGCGGCACAGAGTGGGGTGCTTGGTGCGAACTGAGTCACAAGGACGACAAACTCACAACGTCATGCATACCGTTCTTTTGTGATACGTTCAACAATTTACCCAATCTGCTCCCAAAAAGTGAACCGGCTACTGCAGGGAGAAATACAAGGTTAGCAACCTCCCACGTAGAGACAGTGGATTGATTGAAATATTTCACACAGCTGGTTCCCTACAATCGCCATGACGGTAGAGTTCAAGGCCAAGATACCACCACCTGATAAATTTTCCACTCGCACAGTCGGTTTGTACTCTGAATCGCGTTTCTTGAATGACCCAGATGGACGTCATAATGCAAGGGTGGAAGTTTGGACAGCACCCTCTCAGATTGGTCAGGGAGACATCATTAAAGGATGGAGGGATCAACAATATTGCATTGCTGTGGCTGATCAGATGGCGTTGATGGTTCCGGGGGAGGTGAACATACGACAGGGAACGAAAGATTATGCGAAGCTTTGAATCGCTGCTAGTCACATTAGGTTCACGCTTTGCCGATTTACATATATTGATAGATGGTGAGTCACTTGTTCTTTATTTAAGCAGCTTCTATTCAGATCACAGAATATTTCAGAGTGGTATTTTTATGTTCTTCTCAATAGAGCACATTGACGCGAATATGCCAACTCCGGGGGCTTCTAGTATCCTGTTGTTCCGTGAAAGCATGTGATACATGTTTTCCCCTTTAATTCGGAACAAATGCACGATTCACGCCGGTTCTTTAAGACAGGTTCCGAAGGTACTGCCAGTCCCAGACCGGACGAAAGTGCCCAGGAGCGTCTGCTCGCGACTACGGAGGTGTCCTTACTAAGTTGCTTCAACGACATGCTTCCATGATACATACTTGTGTCGCCTCTGCTCCCCATGCCACTCGTTTCTGAACTCGAGCCATGTCCTCCAGAGAAACAATAATTTACCTCCTCAGAAATTCGTCACACGACTTCTGCATAGGGACTATAACTTTACCCATCTATATTTGTCACTATTGCTTGGCAATTCCCTTTCGGGCGCCTGTCCTCCAAGTAGGTCGTCTGCTCACCATCCAGTTCTGGTTGATCTCTCGAATCGAACAGTCTGGGATCACTCCTCGCTCGTAGCGGAGTTCGTGGCTCTGTGGTTGATTAGTCCTTCATACTCGGTGAGGTTTTACCAGTTCTTCGGTGTCGATGCGTGAGAGCCTAGTTTGAGGTCGCTTCCAGGCTGTCCTGTCAAAGTAAATCCACACCTCCCTACAGTGATACTCGTCGGTAAGGTGCATCGCCGGTCTCACGCAGATGCAGTGCCTCTGTCCGTATAAGAGGTTCTTTGCTTCGGGCGAGTTCCTCACTTTCCCCACTCTCATTATCTCGTTCTTCTGACATAGAATCATGTCCAGATTTGTTATCAACTCTGTTCCGTTTGCGACCCGTCTCCGAGCAACACTCGGTGCGAGGGAAATTCTGGAACGTGACCGGAAGCGAGCGGCCAAGTTCCTGGCTGGCGTATCGCCACATGGGCCCATGAAGAATTTCAGGCTGAATGCTATCGCAAGCACTAGTGCAAACGATAGTATTGATGTTACAGATACGGGTGAGTTTGCAGAGCTCGAAACTGTCTTCAAAACGTAATGACTGCGCATAATAGGTGTGACTTACACCACTTCTGTTGGTGTTGGGAATCCTCCAACACAGTACAACCTCCTCATTGACACCGGTAGGTTTTGTACAGGTTGACTGCGACTGGATAATCTCAACAATTTAGGGAGTTCAAACACTTGGGTTGGTGCGGCTACACCCTACAACCCAACGAGCACGAGTCAAGACACGGGTAACACCGTCGTGAGTCTCCGACTGCCGATGAAGCGACATTCGCTTTGATCTGATGTCCCCGACCGCAGAACGTCAGTTATGGTTCTGGAACAATGTCTGGAGAAGAATGTTGGCTTGTTTCTTTTCTCTGCACACATCAGGCTGAGCTCAGAATACTGTAGACACGGACACAGTCGCCTTGAGTGACGCCCTTGTGATTCAGAACCAGTCAATTGGCGTTGCCTCATCTGCGCAAGGATTCAACGACGTGGACGGCATCCTTGGGTGGGCATCTCGAGAGGCTACAGTCATATTATTAACACGCGCACCTCAGGGTCGGTCCTACTGATCTGACGCAGGGCACTGTTTCAAACACTACAACAGTGCCCACGGTCACGGACAACTTATATAACCAAGGGGTGGTTGCAACGGAATCACTGGGTATTTTCTACGAGCCGTCGTTGACTGCCAATGTTGCCAACGGTGAGCTAAACTTTGGGGGACCTGACAGCACCAAGTGAGTTATCTCACGGTCTTGTCTTCTATGGCGACTGGAATTTACCACGTAACGTTAGGTACACTGGCGAAATCAACTACGTGCCAATCACATCCACCTCTCCCGCGTCGAAGGCGAGTTGACGTTGGGATCTAATGATTAACCCTCTCACACGCATCCTATAAGTACTGGGGGATTGATCAAACAGTGACTTACGGAAATAGCACCACCCTCCTGAGCATTACCGCAGGTATCGTCGACACTGGTACCACGCTTCTACTCCTTGCTACGGACGCCTTCCAAGCCTACCAGCGGGCGACCGGAGCGACCATGGACCAGTAAGATCCGTTATATAGCAGAAAACATTCAAATACACGAAACGCAGTGCCACAGGCTTGCTCACAATCTCTGAGCAACAATACAACAGACTCGGAAGCATGTATTTCAACATCGGCGGCGTACGTTTTCTTTCACCCTCACTCCCTGGAGAGCACGACTGAGATCGTCGGGGTAGGTTACATACGAGCTGACTCCCAACGCGCAAATCTGGCCCCGTGCGCTCAACTCCATGCTCGGAGGTCAACTGGGCCAGATTTACCTGATCACTTCTGACCTGGGAAGTCAGAGCGGATCTGGTCTCGACTTTATCAGTACGTCGTTTGCATTCTGCGGCGTGTGGTACTTTCTCATGTGGGACATGAAACAGACGGGTTTGGGTGGCTGCAGCGCTTCTACTCTGTCTATGACACAGGGAATGCCAAAGTCGGAATCGCTACAACGCCTTACACTGATGCTGAGACTAATTAGAGTTAGCATGCTAGATTGATTATATGCTCGCCAGTTAATACGAGTCGTTGACTTGCTTTTGGGCCTTCGGCCCCAAAGTTAATGCTGCAGGGGCCTATCGGCCCCTGTCATCCCAGTTCTTAAGTTGATGTTGAAACCGACTATTGAAAGTAGATGCTGAGTCTGGATGCCAAAGTTGGAGGGTCTTATGCGTTCTCCACGAAGTTTTAGATGACGCGAGGATTAAGTATCAGCCGCGGAATGAACCCCACGTTTGATCTGTGTCGTCTGAGTTGCACGCTTTTCCTTCCACAGCACACAGGGCTGAACCCTGCCCCATTGATCTTAGATCGACGACTTTGGTAATTATCGGACTAGCCATGACATCGACGTGAGACACGGAAAAGAGATGCGACGATGAGGCCAATGGACGTTGTGATCACCCCCCGTAGCATTTGGTCGAAAGGTAATTGTAAACAGATAATGATCAGGGTATATCTTCGTCCTTGATGTGAGCAAACGAGAGATGCTTGGGATGGAGATGGAGCTTCCACCCGGGTCTAATGAGCGAATTCCAAAAATATCAGAAGGCGATCATGGTGGGTAGCTGACCATTCCACTTTTGTCCACCCGCGGGCTGCACGTGGAAGGGGTGGGGAAAGAGAGAGGATAGAGAGGTCAGACGTCCTCCAACTCCTTCGGGAAGCCGAACGCGGTCTATAGCCGAGCCGGCGCCCGCCTTCACTTTCATCGAACACGCCAGTCTGATCGTTCATACACGTGCTGGTCCACTCACAGGTCGTTCACCCGACCACACTCGTCTCGAGCGTCATCACCGTTGCATAGAGGTCTCCCATGTCCGTCGCTCATCTGGTGGCGGTTGTAACGATGGTGATGGTGTTTGGCGCAAGCGCCGACATGGACCGTCATTTTCGCGTTGTTTGTTGGATTGGATGCGGTGGAACGAGTGGGGCAGATGACTCTGGCGCGCCCCTGTCCTCGCTCGCGCGGTGGCGGCATCTGGGTCGCACTTGCATTCGAACGGCGATAAGTACATCGGTCAGGGGGTATATTCTGAATCCCGCTCGTGGGGTCCGTACTTACGGTAAGTAATACTGCGCCGGAAGCGAGTCGCATCGACCGGTGCTAGGGTGCCTCGGCTGCACGGTGTGTCCGCACACCGGTCTGGGGTACTATGGAATTCCTTACCTTGGACGTTGCCCTTCGGCGCAACGTTCGACAGATTGTCCGGCTTTCCAAAGTTTCGCCGCAGTGCCTCCGTCCATATGAAAGGCTCTTCGCTTCCGGCGAATATTGCATGGCTGTGACTGATCAGTGGCGTTGATGGGGTTCCGCGAAAATATGTGATGTTTTTCCCTTTACAGTAGTCGAAATAGCACTCTTCGCCATCAGGACATCAGGACCACCACCGCAGCGCTATAACTACATGTAAGATATTATAAGTGATTATAATTAACTTATCATTCGAAAAAAATTATTTATAATGTATTATAAGGTCTTGTAGCGCTAGGGTGCCGGTCCTGATGGCCCTGACATTCCCAGAGTATAGTACTACTGGTCCCGAACCGGAGTTGGACTGCACGTCGCAGAATGTCAAAAAGCGTCTGCTCATACGAGATTAGAAAGGTGTTCTCGCCAAGCCTGTGTTTCAAAGGCCCTGTTTTCACCTATCTCTTATCTCTTCGGCGCGCCGAGGGTAAATTAGTTTTATCATTCCATCGGTCCCGGCTAAGACCTACTCGGGGAAATGCCGCCTGTGCGACCGTACCTCACTGGCACTTTGCGATGGATTCTCTGACTTTATGTATCGTCAACCGTTTAGTGTATGCAGGGAGATGGACAAATATCGTATGAGATAAAGTTGTATACTTATCATGAAGGAGTACTGTACTCGGACTAACTATCGGTTCGTCAAGCCCTGTGACGCGTGACATGGATTGCCAGAACATCAGATCGACGTCAGCAGCTGTGACGTGTGACAAACAAGAATTTTCGTTTCGTCATGGAACGTTGTAATGGTGTATGGTTGCATCCATTCTTAAATGCAGTGTAATATTTTAAACATTTTCAAGCATCTCGGGTTTGTTGACCGGCCGGAATGGAAACCCGACATGCCGGTATAGTACCCTGATAACTACAGCTTTCTTGCACGAGGTCCGCCGCCACATTCAGTGCGGTTTTCGTCACATCGAAATCCCTTTATGACGTGACAGATTTGCAATGTTCGACATCTGACCCTGTGACGCGCGACCAGGTGCAAATTTCGTCTCATCAAACTCCCGTGTGACACGTGACAGACGAATCGAGTACCGTATTACAGTTTAGATATCAATGGAGTCCGTGGGGTCGTTCACGTATTGTATGGCGCGTTGAAAGCGGAGTCTTGGCGTTACCTGTCGCAATTCGTCTCAACTACCACCGCAAAGAACAAAGATGTGGTAAGTTAAGATTAAGTGGCTGCGGTGCCAATGTTGTTCGGGTGCGTAGTAGCGGCGGTGGAGAGTGTGACAGACGTGCAGGGAGTGTGTGCAATAGTTGTTGAATGGTGAACGGGATACAATAAACGTCCGAGTAAGTCGTCTGTTCACCATCCAAGTCTTGGTTGATCTCTTGAGTCGAACAGTCTAGGATCACTTACTCGTAGCGGAGTTCGTATCCCCAGCGCTGTTGATCCTGCATTCTCAGTGAGTCTTCTGGTTCTTCTGCATTGATGCGTGAGAACCCGGACTGAGGTCGCTTCTCCTACAACAGTTACATTCATCGGTAAGGTGCATCACCGGTCCCGCGCAGATGCAGTGCCCCTGTCCGTATAAAAGGTTCTTTGCTTCTGGCAAGTTCTTCACCTTCCCCACCCTCATTGTCTGGTTCTGTTAACATACAATCATGCCCAGATTCGTTATCAATTCTGTTCCATTTGCGACTCGTCTCCGAGCAACACTCGGTGCGAGGGAAATTCTGGAACGTGATCGCAAGCGGGCGGCCAAGTTCCTCGCTGGCGTATCGCCGCATGGGCCCCTGAAGAATTTCAGGCTGAGTACCGTCGCGAGCGCTAGTGCCAACGATAGCATCGATGTTACAGATACAGGTGAGTTTACAGAGCTCGAAACTGTCTTCAAAATGTAATGAGTGTATGATAGGTGTGACTTACACCACTTCTGTTGGTGTTGGGAATCCTCCAACACAGTACAACCTCCTCATTGACACCGGTAGGTTCTGCTTAGGATGACTGCGGCTGGATAATCTCAACGATTTAGGGAGCTCAAACACTTGGGTTGGTGCGGCTACGGCCTACAACCCAACGAGCACGAGTCAAGACACCGGTAACACCGTCGTAAGTCTCTTACCGCCGAGGTGACGTTCGCCTTGATTGGATGCCCTTGACCGCAGAACGTCAGCTATGGTTCCGGAAAAATGTCCGGAGAGGAATGTTGGCTTGTTTCTTTTCTCTGCACACATCAGGCTGAGCTCAGAATACTGTAGACACCGACACAGTCGCCTTGAGTGATGCCCTTGTGATTCAGAACCAATCAATCGGCGTTGCATCATCTGCGCAAGGATTCAACGGCGTGGACGGCATCCTTGGGTGGGTATTCCGAGAAGCTAAACAGTCACATATTGACACGCACCTCAGTGTCGGTCCTGCTGATCTGACGCAAGGCACTGTTTCAAACACGACACAAGTGCCCACGGTCACAGACAACTTGTACAGCCAAGGGGCGATCCAATCAGAATCGCTGGGTATTTTCTACGAGCCATCGTCGACTGCCGACGTTGCCAATGGCGAGCTTAACTTTGGGGGACCTGACAGCACCAAGTGAGTTATCTCACGGTCTTGTCTTCTATGGCGACTGGAATTTACCACGTAACGTTAGGTACACTGGCGAAATCAACTATGTGCCAATCACATCCACCTCTCCCGCGTCGAAGGCAAGTTGACGTTGGGATCTAATGATTAACCCTCTCACACGCATCCTATTAGTACTGGGGGATTGATCAAACAGTGACTTACGGAAATAATACCACCCTCCTGAGCACTACCGCAGGTATCGTCGACACTGGTACCACGCTTCTACTCCTTGCTACGGACGCCTTCCAAGCCTACCAGCGGGCGACCGGAGCGACTATGGACAAGTAAGATCCCTTCCATTTTCGCGTAGCGGAGAGCACTCAGATATACGGAATACAGGACCACAGGCTTGCTTACGATCTCTGACAAACAATACAGCAACCTAGGGAGCATGTATTTCAACATTGGCGGCGTACGTTTTCTTTCACCCCTGGAGAGAAATTGTCTGAGATCGTCGGGATAGGTTACATACGAGCTGACCCCCAACGCGCAAATCTGGCCTCGTGCGCTCAACGCCGAGATCGGTGGCCAAGCGGGCAAGATTTATCTGATCACTTCTGACCTGGGAAGTCAGAGTGGATCTGGTCTCGACTTTATCAGTGAGTCGTTTGTATACTGCGGCGTATGGTACTTTCTCATGTGGAATATGAAACAGACGGGTTTGGATGGCTGCAGCGCTTCTACTCTGTCTATGACACAGGGAATGGCAAAGTCGGAATCGCTACGACGCCTTTCACTGATGCTGAGACTAACTAGGCTCGCCAAGAATCAGCATGCCGGATTGGTTATATATGCTCGTTAGTTGATATGAGTCTTCAAGTTGGATTGGTTATATATGCCCGTTAGTTGATATGAGTCTTCAAGTTGGATTAAGTAGCTGGGATATGTATAGTTAGCTGGGCCGCCACCCATAAATTTCTTGAATTTGGTACGAACGAACCCCGCCGCCCGCGTTTTATCTGTGTCTGTCCGTGCGCGTCTTTCCTTCCACAGCATACAGGGCCAGCGAAGCTGAAATTTGTCCCATCGGTCTTCGATCGACGACTTTAGTACAGCCATGGCGTCAACATAGCACGTTGAGACACAATGAGGGCCCAGTGGATGTTGCATAAGATCTAGTACAAAAAACTCGACCGCCATAGATGATGCAATTGGCGCAATGCCGAGGGATGTGACGATCACCCTCCGTACTAACATATAGTCGAGAGATAATGGCGAACGGATGGTCACCAGTATCCCAAGCGTCGAACCGTCGAGAATGACATTGAAATCGGAGGCAGCGCACGCACCGGTGCACGCCGTGGCCTGAGCATTAGCACCATATTTTCTCTGTACCTGCGTCACCGAATTGCTCTGATGGGTAAAGTAGAAGTGAATCGAGGATGATAAATATATATGAGACGACAGTACATGCCCAGCACAAAACGAGGTTAGATGGAAAATAGCTCATCCCCTTCGGCCACTTCGCCCTTCTCTAGGTCAAGTTCCTGCGTTGTTATTGTCGTTGACGACGCCTGAGGAAATAATAAGGAAGGTTCAAAATTAATTCCAGACTATACCCGCCGAAAATAGCAACGAGTGCAGGCTACCTGTAGTGTTCATTTCATAGGCTTCTGGATGACGACCAGGGCCACGTTTAGCAGCTGTTAACAAAACAGCGAACCAGAGAGACCCGAACACAGAAAACAAGCTTAGGATGACCACCGAGATGACCACAGTGGCACGCGACGTAGATGCAACAGACAAACCCTGGTCCTGGAGCAAGATGGCTGCCCAGCACTAAGCATTGTCAATGAAAAGGTTACGCCATAGGATGACGTGCGAATTTTTTCGTTGGGGTCAATCTTGTACAGAACGACGGGCTGAAGTATGACGGAGACCGTCACATGTGCGGCAAAGAGAGAGACAATATATTCTGGAAACTGGTGGGTGGCTTTGTCTGTCAGGAAGAGGATGGCACTTGACATGAGAGAAAATGCCGCCCAAGAGGGGGCGAGTCGCTTTGCAGGTGCGGCGTCTCCCGCGAAGAACCCAGTGGCGATGGCAAGAACGCCGTATACGAAGGAGACGGCGGCGATCGGAGCACAGAGTGATTTCAAGCGACTTGGGGAACGCTCGGGCTGGGATGTAGGCGAGGTTTGGGGTGCAGGTGAGGTTTGGGACGGAGGCAAGGGTTGCGACATCGTGAGTGGTGGTCAGCCTCCTAGAGTGCATGCGATTATATGGTTGTGACCATTTCAATTCAAACCAAACCAAGTGCCAAATTGTGATACTGACCACTAACATTTTTTTTTGAACCACCGTAATGATCGAAAAGTCATCGAGGGACGCTAGTAACTAGATAGGAAGAAAACAAGCTATTCAGTAAAATCCTGAGTAAAGGAAATACCTGATAACAATGATCCGGAACGTCTGGCAACCCTAACACAAAGAATAGCATACGAAATGATCGCAACCCAAAAAACGCACTCCAACCTTGATAAACCTATCACTTGCAAGTACGCACTAAAACAAAACTCATCAGACACACGGAAACACGACGCCGAGACATTCGATGACCCGTGACGATTGTTCAGTCCCTCTGATGCACATCCTAGTTAAATTATCAGAACTATTCGAACATGTGAACTCAGTAACAAACCTCAATTCAAAGCGCTGATCAATGATCTACGAAACAGCAGACACAGCCAATCTGGACCTTTCAAGTTCAGAGTGAAGGAACTAGCGACTCTGAGGTAGAGTGGCCCGCCATCGTACCCACTGCCATTGTCTCACCTCTTGTTCCACTTGTCGATGTCTCTTGCTATTTGACTATTTTAGTTAGTCTTGACCACCTTCCATTGACCTCTTCTTGCATTCACATCCTGTACGCGGGTTAGACAAAAATGAAGCGGTGAGGCGAACCATTCAGTCGTTCGTTGTTGAATTAATATACTAGTAAGTACATGCTCCTCCAGCATTGTTTAGTGTTTGGAAGGTAAGTCTACAATAATGTACAGCGAGGACGAGTGGCGGGGAGAGTTGTGACTTACCAGATTGGTCTTCGATCGACGGCTATGACCACATACGACAAGTCATGACGTCAACGCAACCTCTGGCCTATATAGGGTCTCCCTCCGCTGCCATTCTCCTCCTTACCTGTATCATGTCAAACGTCTGGACCCCCGTGCCTAAGCCAAAGTCTCGCCTCGCTCGTCACCGCGTTCTGTCCCCCAATGCCTCCATCCACGTTTCTCCCCTCCAACTCGGCGGGATGAGCATCGGTGATAAGTGGCAGCAATTCATGGGGAGCATGGACAAGCCGTCATCCTTTAAGCTTTTGGACACCTTTTACGAAGCCGGCGGAAATTTCATTGACACCGCCAACAATTAGCAAGTGTCCACCGACAATTTTATACTCTTTAAACCGTCCTGACATCGCTCTAGTCAGGATCAGAGGTCGGAAGAGTTTATTGGTGAATGGGTTGAGCAACGTGGCATTAGAGATCAGCTCGTGATCGCGACCAAGGTCTGTGTGTGGGTCTTTGGATACGACGTCGTGCTGATGCATTGTCAAGTACACCTCAAACTACATGCAAGGGGAAGCCAGCGTGCAGCAAAAGGGGCTGTACACGGGAAACAGTGTGAAATCGATGCATGTTAGCGTGGAGGCGAGCCTGAGGAAACTCAGGACGTCGTACATTGACATCCTCTACCTCCATTGGTGGGATTGGGAGACATCCATCGAGGAAGTGATGAACGGTCTTCACACGCTCGTTCAACAAGGCAAGGTGCTCTATCTGGTATGTCATTAAAACCGTTGTTAGAAATTTGAATTTGACTCATCTGGATTGTAGGGTATTTCAGATACTCCGGCCTGGGTGGTTTCACAGGCGAATCAGTACGCCCGCGATCATGGTAAGACCCCTTTCGTGATTTACCAGGGGATGTGGAATGTCTTGGATCGCTCTTTCGAGCGAGACATCATTCCCATGTGCAAGGCCCAAGGTATGTCGTACATCTTATCAGGTCGTCGAAAGTGTTGGCAAACAATATCACTAGGTATGGCAATCGCCCCGTGGGGTGTACTTGCTGGCGGTAAACTCCGGACCGATGAAGAAGAAGCACGACGTGCTGAGTCGGGTGAAAAAGGACGTATCATTATGGATCCAGAATGGAAGAGAAACGACAACGAAAAGGCCATGAGTGCAGCTCTAGAGGAGGTCGCCAAGGAAGTCGGCGCGAAGCATATCACCGCGGTGGCGATTGCGTATGTCATGCAAAAGGCGCCTTATGTGTTTCCAATCATCGGCGGCCGGAAGGTGGAACACTTGCAGGCCAACTTTGAGGCACTGGAGCTCGTTCTCACCCCGAAGCACATGGAGTACCTAGAGAGTATCCTGCCCTTCGACTTTGGTTTCCCGCTGTCGATGATCGTCAGTCTTTTCTTCCACCATACCTCACTCGCTTCTTTCTAAGAACTTCACAGGGCGATGGCAGTGGTTACAGCTATATAATGAGTTCGGCCTCCTACTTTGAGAAACAACCTGGTGTTCGAGCAATTCTGCCAGACTCCTCTTGAACGAAGGTGCGTAAGTCCTGGTGTGAATATTTGAATCGCTAGAAGTCAATTGTCGTGCACGTTGAATGTAGTATCATAATTGAAAATTTTTTTGTGCAATTAAGTGATAATAACCATAACTTAGTACTACCGTAACCATCCGCATCTCATAAATCAGTCAGGATGCAAAATTGAAACACGTCGCATGTCTGGTTACCGAAAAGTCCGATTGCTCTGTTAAGACTGGAAAACCAAAGGGTGAACCATTGTCATAATGGACGGACGCGCCGAAAGCAAAATTCTCTCGAACCTAGCGTTCGAACGAGCGGCTCTCAGCCAACACGTCCAATCTTTTCGTTTGACCTGCACAACAGTGTTGTTCAAAGATGATCTCATTCCCAGGTCCGCCGTTCCAAGCCGGAAGTGGTATTTAGGTAACCTTTAGGCGGAGACCCTGGTCAACTCCCACACACAACCCTTGATCAACTTGCTTGAACGCGGTAACAAAGTTGCACTCCAGCTTCAACGGCGCCACGAGGCCCGTTAAACGATCTCGGACTCACGGAAAGGTGTTCGGTGAAAAGATTGCTGCGGATCTGCTAGCATAATCAGTGTATGCCGACGAACGCGTCAACCTGAAGGTGTGTAATGATGTAAGTAAGGCCAGGTTCTTGAATTAGTAACAATATCGCTTCTGCCACACATACAACTACTGTCTCGCTACCCTGTGCGCTTCCCAGGGTTCAGGCATAAATGTCGTGTGTCCAGTCCCACTTTCATACAGGGCGCCGAGATTAATGTCTATTGCTGCAGTGGAATCGTATCTGCAAATATCAGGGGTGAGTTGGTCTCTGGACTGGAAATATTTGTGTCGATCGACCTGAACCATGGTTCTCGTGTTTATAGTGCGGCATTGGTAAGGAGCCCTCGGAAATCCGATGATGAACCAGTTGAAACAATTTTGTAGTCGCGGCTGCAACGCTGCTAGTAAGACAATTGTCATCACGTCTCCGACATCCACTGACTGATCCCCAGGCATATGACTACTGCCTCACGTTTGGAAAAGAAGTGAGCAAAGGATACTTCTCCCGAGTTGGGTTTTGTGGCAGACCTTTCATTTCGAAAAGGTCCAATGGCTCTATGGCACAAGGTGGACAGCAGTGCGGATTCACTTTACGAGCTCGCGCTACCTACCTTTTCTTGCAATCGCCATGGCGATTCCTAGTGAGTTTGACCTTTTTGACGTGTTTGGTGGATCCGAAGGCCTGGCTTTTTAGCGTCCCGTGTAGTACCACCGTCAGAAGCAGACTATGTAAGAACATTCATGTTCGAACCGCTCGGTTACTGGTGGATTCACTTGTGGTTTCAGTGCGGTGCTCTTGGAATGGCGACGAACGGTCGGTTGTCCCTCACTTGCACCATCACATTTTGATCTTTCCCTTTAGTGCTATACTACTTGTGCATTATCCTTGCGGAGGGTGAGAGTTCGACATTTTTGTATTTCAAGAATGTGGTCCAATTCTTCAGCGATAGCGATGCTTATCGTGCGGACATACGCGTTCTGGAGACGAAACAGGAAAATTCTTATCGGGACATGTTCGTTCGGATTTGTAAGTGCTGCTTTGCACAAATTTTTCCTGCTCTGCCTGAAATTGCTCAAAGGCGTGTATTGCGGGCGCGATTGTTGTCTCCCAGACCGTTGGTTCGCAAACTACCGACGGTACGTTTCATCTCCATACATTCATCCAATGATCTTAGCTGAGACTACTTCGAAGCGGTTTACAAGGCTCTCAATTGTCCTGGGTCAGACAGTCCAGTAGCTACGGCCATCGAATACCTTTGTTTGATCATCTATGAGATTGGTAAGGTTTTGATGTTCTCTACCTAACGCAGGTGCTCCAAGGTGTTCCACCCCTTCAGGTATGTTAGCCTTGAATTGTATTGCATTCTGGAGGATGAGACGTCACAATCCACCTGGTCATTTGATCACGGCGCTGTATCGCGACGGAGTCGTGTATGTGGCAGCAGTCCTTTGTAAGCGCCGTTGATGTTTCTTCACGATCTTTCATTAATGATACAAAGGCTTTTCGGTGATCAATGCTATCGCCTCACTGACCGCGTCTGTGAGTGCACCGCATCCAATTCATTGATTCGTTCTTCACATACGAAACATAGGTCCAATACTCTGACGTACTTAATTCGTGGGTCTGATTTTAGGCAACATCGAAACTTGCCTTGCTGACATTCGGAATCACGTAGCCCGCAAATGGTCATGCACAACATTCTTGCTTCTCGGATTTTCTTTAACCTCAGGGAGACGACGCGACAAGAACAAAGAGAATCGGTGGATACCCCCCTCACGGAATTTCGTGCGCCAGCTCAAGGATCCACTGGGTTCAGCAGCTCTTTAGAGATGGCGAGCTCCAGCAACGGGAATGCCGATCCCACCAAAACAGACACGGTCAAAACAGACACAATACAAGTGAGAAATGTGGTTGAGGTTTAGACTATTCTTATTGTATATTTTTCGTTGTCTTTCTTCTCTGTTGTCATCTCGGGAATCACTACTGTAGCATTATCGAGAACGCGCAATGGTCTAGTTAAATAGTTGAATGGTTATCAATTCATTGAACGCAAATTGGTGACTCTGATGACTGGATTGACGGCCGATCTGGTCAAAGTGATGTCATGATTGGACGTCAGATGGTCTTGATCTAGGGCACTTTGATCCCGCAATTGAGTCATGCGCACGGTGCCACATATGTGGAACAGTGGCGCCTATACTAATTATGTTCGCGTTTCCTACTGGCAGTCTTAATCGCCATCGGGCTAACACGGAGAGGCGTCATTGCCTTGCACGTCAGCCTGCAGTCTCATTATACATGTGATGACCTCGGTCTCTTCATAAACAAGTCAAGGCACTGCTAACCGTTCTATCCTCGTCTCCGACTTGTTCCGGGTATTCGCATAAAAGGGCCATCATGGAGGCCGGAGAACCATCATCCATTCAATCCCCACTCAGTATTCTAACAAGACATGGGTGACCCAAAGAGTAAAGCTTCTGGTCCAAACGACTTTGTAGGCACGTCATGTTTGCTTCTGGTCTTCGACCTTGTCTGAAAGAAGCCATAGTCGATTTCGTGATGGGGGGGACCGCCGCGACCATCTCAAAGACAGTGGCTGCACCCATCGAACGCGTCAAGTTGATGATCCAGAATCAGGGAGCCATGATCGCGGCTGGCCGCCTGAGTTCTCCATATCGCGGTGTGACAGACTGTTTTAGAAGAACTTATGCGGAAGAAGGACTTTTGAGTTGTGCGCTATTCAATTTGTCAAACAACGATGCGAGGTGCTCAGCGTATTAGTTTGGAGGGGGAACGGTGCCAATATTTTGAGGTACTTTCCTACGCAGGCCTTGAATTTTGCTTTCAAAGACGAATTCAAGAGGAGATTTGGCTATAAAAAGTCGGACGAGTACGGTGTTTGGGTCCTTGGTAAGAGTCCAAGGTGTGAATGTTTTGGTGATCGGAGCTGACTCGTCGTGCCAGGGAACGTCGCCAGTGGTGCCGCCGCTGGGGCGTCGTCTGCTGTCTTTGTGTATTCACTGGACTAGTATGCTTGGCTGCCTCTTTACATTGGTTCTCACGTGACCATAGAGATTAGCGCCCGGACACGGCTGGCTGCTGATGGGAAGAGCGCTGCCAAGGGAGGACAGCGTCAGTTTACTGGAATCATAGATGTCTATAGACAGACACTCCGCACAGACGGATTTCTGGGCCTATACAGAGGTTTTATTCCCAATATCCTCGGTATCATCGTCTACCGAGGATTATAGTGAGTACATATTCCATCAATTAGCGAGCAGCGACCAACATACCCTTTGTCAAGCTTTGGAGGTTATGATACCATTAGGGATACCTTTCTTGTTGGGTGTCTGCAAGGAAACTTCTTAGCGTCGTTTGCGGTGGGTTGGGCTTGCACTACCGTGAGTCATGGGTGTGTAGATGTCACCGGGGTATTTGTCAAGCCGTTTCACAGGCTGCTGCCTTTGCGTCTTATCCTATGGACACGATTCGACGTCGTATGATGATGACATCGGGAGAAAAGGCAAGGGTTTCCCTCGTCACCAGCCGGACACTATCTCAACCATCTTCATCAGGCTCACTACAAGTCTTTCGTCGACGCGAGCAGACAGATCGTGGTCAAAGAAGGCGCCAAGGCTTTGTTCAGTACGTGTCAATCACTTTTGGCAGCATACTGGGGCTGATGTTTCGTGAAAGACGGCGCCGGTGCAAACATCCTGCGTGGAATCGCTGCAGCTGGTGCTCTGTCCCTGTACGATCAGTGAGTGTCGTGACGCGATTTCTACTAACCTAACCATTGGCTTATCTCTCGAAGATTCCAAGCGGTTGCTTGGGGTCGTGTCTACAAAGCAGGTTCGGGGTGAACTTTCAAGCGAGATGAACCATAAGTTTGGTCCTAGACAGACAAGTAGTAACATGCGTAGTCAGCTGTTAATAACGTTCATGGTACCAGGAAAAATAACGATAGACAGCTAGCACCTGGGACAACAAAGCTAATAATGGTCGTAATGAGAGTTGGTTGTTTACACATGTTAGCCTCGGTCTACCCAAGCTCAACTCATACCACGCAACGATAGATGGGTACGCATGTATCACTCGCCAATACCGTACCATGTAGACGTTCTACAGCCCGGAGCACTCAAGAGGAAATCAGATTTTACGGTTTCGGACGAGGAACTGGAGGACGATTCAATAAGCGACGATCATAGTAAGTCACTCGCCGCACTGGCGTACAATGGGTTGAAGAAAAAACCTTTACAGGCACTCATACCTTCGACATTTCTCGCCAAATCAATGATGAAGTCAGTCTTGAGGTGGCAATTCGTGAGCGGCTTGCGACCACCATTAAAGGTCGTATCCAATGGGCGCTCCACTTGTTGGACGCACTGTCAAATGCCAAGGAGTCACCGGATCCGGACGGGGACGATTTCCAAGATGCAGCGCTCGATGCTCTTGAGGCATTGGAAGCACCCTCAGCATTTATGTTCGACGCTGGATTCCCCGAAGAGCGAAGTCCATCTCCCTCGTTCTCCCTCGTAGTGACGAGTCAACCAACGTTGCACCGCGTACCCAAAACGCGTTCTTCCAGAACTCCTAAACCATCTCAGCAAAAGAAGCATCTGTATATAAAGTTGCCTTCCAGCACATCCGAGAGCCAACTTGCAACTCTTGCCTGCCCGACATGTAACCGGACGCAATTCACTACTTTGCAGGGGCTGCTCAATCACGCACGCTTGGCGCACGGGGTCGAGTGGGCAAGCCATGATGCATGCATCACGGCATGCGCTATACCTATTTCAGGGGACGCTCAGAGTTGGGAGGCGTACGAAAGAGATGGCGTAGAGGTCCCATGGGGTGGCAGCGTTGTGGGTCTACGTCGGTTATTCGAACGAGCGGTGGGTGTTGATGGCAACTTACCTGCCGCTCCTTTGCCGCATGCGCCGGATGCTTTCTTTGAAAATCTGGCAACGACCCCAAGCACCTTATTATCGCGAACCCTTGGTCTTCACGCAGACACCCCTGCTCTTGCCCAATTTCTTGGTCGTGCCCCCAAACGTCGTTGCATTCACTCCTACGACGAAGATCAGCATGTCGATATCGTAACTCTCGACGCTTCGGGCGTACGGCCGGGCGGTCCCCTCTCCGGAGGCCCAGCAAGGCCCCCAAATGGGTTTCGCATGCGTTATTCGCACAGAAATATAGCACGAGATGGCCTCGATCTCGTTGTCGACATCGCTCCTGGTGCGGGGATGGGAAACGCAAACGCCACCTCCAGACCCGCAATCATACCAGTTGGTACAACTGCATCACGCTTCCACATCATGGCGCGCATCCGGCTCCAGGACCGTAGCTTATTCCTGCAAGAAGGTCAGCCATCGTTGTACCTATCATCCGCAGTACTGATGGAAGCAGACCTTCGCACCCAGTTAGGCATAACCGATCAGTATCGTTGGATGTTGGGAGTCACAGCTCCCTCTTACGTGCGTTTCTTGTCATCACTAGGGCTTGGAAACTGATCTTATTGGACAGTCAATACCGTTATCATCGTTCCTGACCTGTATCACGGTCATACCGCCGAAGCCAGTATCGCCCGTGTACCTCACCGCCCAGTACCAACCTTTCGCGGTTGTGGGTACAGCAAATGAACCCTTTATGGCCAAGGTCATTTTCCAATGGGTCGGCGGTGGAAAAATGGAAGTCGAGCATTGGATCGAAGTGTGTACCCCCATCAGATCTTAATGTGCCTTGTCCTAACCCGGAATACCAACCTTATCTAGCTCGATCAATCCAGGTCGTCTACCTCTGTCTTTGGTTCAGAACAGATACTAGACGTAGAGATCGATCGCAATACACCGTTACTTCCTGTTCCCAAAGGGAGCCCTCCTCCACTACCGTCCCTTGACCGGTTTGCGCTCCTACACAACACAGCAGTAACCGACTCAGAGCAGGTGAATACCTCGATCGTTATGGAAGAGTGTGAGTGCCGTCACGTCTCTTATAAAAATGTGTCGAAATGCATTCTATGTGGTAGATCATGAACAAGTCTTACGAAGCTTGCTTCCGAGGGTGCCCATTACAGCGAAAGGTGCATTTCGTTCTGGTCTATTCGTAGTTTATATTACTTAGCATTGCTCAGACAAGTCAAGAACGACTATTCAAGTCCCGTACAGGCTGGTCGCTAGTCCTGCGCATTTGCTCGCTCTCGTACCTGGAAGGCGTAAAGCTATCGAGGTAACTGTTTACATTTATACTGTGAGCCGCCCATGTTGAAGTCATACTAAAGTGGGCTCGCGCTCGTGCACTGCATGCGCTTTATATGGACCATATGGCCTCGATCTCACCATCTCAGCGGACAGCGCTGACAGTTGGTGATGTGTATATGTTCCTCGAGGATTCATTATACTTTCCCCGCCCGTCACATGCTACTTCAGGCACACCCCTTGAGGCGAAGAAAAGGGGGAAAGAGAAGGATGGAACACCGATTCTGCGTGAGGAATTTTGCCCAATTTGTGGTATCAAAAAGCGCCTGCATCCTGGACCCGATCTCAAGAGCGAGGATGGTGCGGTCAATTGGACATGTGCCGTTGTTCCGACAGCAGAACAACGATACGGAACGAGTTTTCCTCTCACTAACTTGAACAAATTTCTCACATGGCCAGATGATATCGAGCAAGCAGTACGGGGTCCTCCGTCATCATCAACAGGCTCCGTTCCAAACCATGTGTCGTCAAAAATGTTTTTACCACTCTATCAACATACCCCACGTGACCTGGTGACACTCAATCCTCAGGAATTTATTCTCGCTGTCCACAGGGTCGCCTCCAAGTTGCGCCTTCCTACATTCCCTCATCTTGCGACCTACAGAGAAAATCCCTCATTCATTACTAATAGAGAATACGTTGAGCGGTGTCTTGCACCAGCAGCGCTATTATCTGCCACCCTAAAACCCTTCATATCCATCTTGCTCCGATCGGCTATCGAGGTCGCGAAACGGGACGCCACATCTGTAGCGCCGGGGACTAAAACGAACCGAGGAAAGAGGATGAAGAAGTTGACGTTTACTCTCACTCCCGGGCACATCTTGCGTGGGCTCCGACCGCAATCGACGGGTTGTAATCCTCGAGTAAAAGAGTCTGCGACGCTGTGCCTGACGCGGCTAGGCGTTCGACTTGACTTTGGCAAGGACGTCAAAAGCGGATCCGCAACAGACAGTGCGGAGCATGTGATCGGAAATGCGACTGTCAAAGCTGAACCGGACTGAGCAGGGGATCCGCTAAGAGGCTTGTTCGGCCAGGGTATGGTATCGCCTACGGGCCAGACATGTTGTCGCCGCTCTATCAAGAACTGTAGGTACATATCCTATCTCCCATACCTACCCCCTAAGTTGGTCCAGACAGATGTGGCAAACAAGGTTTTTACTCTTCTGGACAAGCTTCTGGACTCGTGTAATATTGAAGGTCCGAGGGGTGATTTCCATTCTTGTGGCAGATTGCTACATAAAAAATGATGGCCTCCTCGCTACATATACTCCACTTGCCATCGCAAGTCATATTTTACGCCTACCGCTACTCTACTTGGTCTCTCTCGCAAAGGTCTATTGTTAATGTACCTGTCAAAGGACCCTGCTTGAAAGGGGGCTGTAGGGTCATGACAGATGCGGCTGGATCTGGCCTTTAAGGCGGCCGATGGCACAGGTAGTGTGTTGCCAGTGACGGCGTTTCCCGGCGTGCTTGCCAATGTCCGACTTTTGTCCACATCCACCATCACGCCCGCGTCAACGCCGGTGCGGGCAATCTCCACCAATGCCAATAAACTTCTTCACACTCAAATCTGCCACCTGGCGCCGAGTTCCATTACTGTCATGTTCGATCATTACGTTCCTCTCAGTATTACTTGCAATGCCAAACTCATCGCGAAAAGATGCATCAAGAACTCGAGAATCAAACAGCCGTTCAGGAAAAACCATACCGCAATGTCGTCAGAGAAATCCAGATTTCCTCGGCGCCGGGATTGATCCGGTTGTTCTGGCGGGGTGTTTCAAATCAGCGGAAGGAACACGGTCACTCCCATGCGATGGCAGAATGTTCTTCTGGCGCTCCAAGGACTTGCGAGTTAAAAACTTCCGCAGCTCACACCTTCATAAACAATTATCACCATTCCCATGTAAAAGCTTTCACTGACAGTTTTATCAGTTTTTATCTTGCACATGAATGTGACGTTAGTTTCAGGCCCTAGTTTTGGATTAATTCCTGATGCAGTTCTCCTTCATACACTTTCTCGTACGTTCCCGATTTACCCGCTTAATCGATATGACCACCGGAGTTGGAACATTATGCACAGTAATTCTTGGGCCTCGCGGGCTCAGCACTCCACAGCCTTACCGGGTCAACCTTTCCGGAATCAATTCGCTTCTCGGCTTATGCTAGCATCCTCAAACTGATCATTGAAATAACCGTGTACTTTGCCATGGTCCATGCCTCCTTTCTTTGGTCTGCTTCTCGGTCTTCTGGAACAAGAAATGGTTGGCCTTCCAAGTCTCAACAATACACTCGGCGCCTTGTTCATTGGCTTTAGCGCGTCGACAGTGTAAGCATTATTCATCTTTACAAGGTCACGCTAACCATCCAACAGGTTATTTGGCATCCTTCTCGTCCAGGTGTACATCTATTATCGTCGGTATCCTTTGGATAAAACTGGGTATAAAGCAATTGTAAGTGCATGTTCGTGTATGTATGCTCGCAAGTTTTCATGACCAAGACTACTAGGTTGCGTTGCTAATGTTCTTACTTCCTCGATGCTCGCCCAATTTGTCGCTGAACCTTTCCACAGAGTGTTAGAGGCAACCCATCAAGCATTCATTGGTCATTGCGTATATTACTACTCGATAACGTGAGTATCTGTCGCCCCAGGCTGCTGATACTCTAATTGCAGCCTAGAAACTTCCTGGATCTGGCTGCTCTCCTTGGAAGACCAGTTTGGTGGGTCTGGCTTTCCCTTCGCTCCCCGTCGTCTGACAAGAACCCAGGTCTCTCGCCGTGAGTACTACCATCTTCCACAATCTCAAATAGATGACACCGTGTTCTAGTTTCAGCTTCTCGTAGGGGTGAGTGTGCCATTTCTTTTTTTTTTTCGTGTTTCTGAGAGCGCATCCAAATATCTAGGCAGTGGTTGGATCCGTCGTGAAGTTGTATGTATATGTATATCCGATATTCTTTCCCCATATTGACCTCCGTTGATCGGATAGTTTTTTCACACTGCGCGTGTGGCGATGTGAGAATTCTTCCCTTTCCTCGCAACGAAATTTGTAATGATTTGCATTTTCAGTTAGCTATGGAAACGTCTGGCTGACGGCATTTCTTGTAAGTCTTGCCGCGTGTACCATACGTGTTTGCTGATCCGTCGGACAAGTTGCTCCTCGTCTTTGGACACCTTGGTGAGTTAACACGACCTCTTATCTTATCTGGACTAACCTTGTTCTTTCTTGTTTTCCGCATTTCAGGTGTTGCTGTCTGTAAGTTCTTCACTGAATGCTTGTACTTCCGAACGCTGATAACGAATAGATTTCACTGTGAAGAGGTGTGAATTTTCTCGCAGTCTCTACGGCGACAATTGAACAGAGTATTCTCCATTTCAGTTATCAACTCTCTGCACTGCCCGATATTGAAAACCTACGAGTCAGCTGAAATCTTATTTATCACGTGAATTCTTCCATTGCTGATTCCGTTTTCGCTCCAGGTCGTGGGCATCGTCGCGCTTGGTATTGGCGTTGTGAATGACATAGGCATCGCCACTGCCCTTTGTTATTACTTGCAAAGCATGCGAGCTTACTATACGCAGTACGTCCCCAAATTTTAGTTCATGGACTACCTTTTGACTCGGTGTCAAGGAGTGACTCTATCATTAGAAGCTTAACACTTTACGCAGTCAACACTGGCGTACTGACAAGGTACTGTTAACTGTTGGCACTAAACATCGTTCCGGGCGCTTAACACTTGTTTCCAGTGCAATGAGTTTCACCACCCTGATCATTGTATGTATTACTTTGCGAGCGTTGTTTGCATCTAATCTCCTCACAGTACAACTTCATGCCCAAGAATTTTATTTTTATAGGCTGTTATTTTGTCCTGAGCAAACGTAAGGGAATTTCTGTTCTAATCTGAAACATCGAATTGACGCGTGATTTAGTGTATGCAGTATCATTCGTTGCGGCGTATGTTCCTGTTCTCTGATTCGACATGACGACCTCATAGTTATGCAGCCTTAACACACGCCAAATTGTGCGGGGGCGAGGTACTGATGGCGAGCCAAACAGATCCCCGTGGTTCCAGACAATCCCAGAACAACAAAGTCGCTCACTCAGCATCCCTTTGCAAACAGCCACGATCAAAAGAGAGACACCTCACCTGGATGTCGAGGTTTGTGATATGTCAGCAACGTTTGGATTTCATGGATGACTCTTTACAGCAACATAACCCCCCAAGATACGGTGACAACTTCCTGGTAAGCGGTTCATCCGATTCTTTTGGATCGTCTGCTAACCCAATTGCATCCTTCAGGAACGAGACAGACCGTACTACTCTGTTGGGTGGTAGACCTAAATTCGTCTGAATATTTATACGTCTCTCCGCACTTCCTCCATCCATCATCCGTGCATTCATTCCGACCTAGTGGCTTTTCCATACTATCATTTGGTTTCCTCGCATCATCTCATTCACCCAAATCTCACTCTCCTTTCGTCCTTCGTTACCATCGATCCACTCTGTTCCCCGTCACTCCATTGTGGTAGGGATGTATGAATAGTAGCATAGTCAATCTGTCCTTCAAGTTGGACAGATGTGGTCTTTAGAATTCGTTTGTACAAATTAGCGGAAGTCATGAGTCTACTAGTCTACTACTTGCATACCAAGTCCAGCCGTCGACACTTTGTCGTTTTGGTGGTGCCCATCTACCAGTAATTGATAATTTTAATCGCACGTTGAGGACTCGAGAAAGCTCGATAATTGCCAGGCTTCACGAAGCATGGGAGTTCATCGGCGCTAGTGAGTCCCACGACTGTCGGTCTCGAATACGACCTCGCCGATTCCTCTCCCCAACAAGTTCGCCGTATCTTGCGTGTGACTGAATGTTCGCGTCATGAACTCAAAACATGATGACGGTCAAGAGGCAAAGATGTCGAAGAAACGCGTCGACTCAAATATAGAGGATGACACACTGCCTCAGTTGGCTGGTGTGACTACCCGTTCCGAACGGAGGAGAGCTGGTCTGTCATGGGTCCTCGGTATCCTGGTATTCTCAGTCTTGTGTGTCAAGTTCCTGTCACCTTTGAAACCCTCTACTTTTTGGTCCGCGTGCTTGCCAGTCACCAGCAACGTGGCAGAGTCGAATGCGAAGGAGACTATCACCGACAAACCTGGGGAAACCGCCTCGGATTTCACTGGAAACGGACGTACGAACGACGTACTGTGGGACAAGTACAGTCTCATACTCAAAGGACAACGTGTATTCATCCAGTATGTCTCCTCATACGCTTATCTTGTGTGTCATATGCTGATTTTTGCTGGTCAGCTCTGGAGAATTCCATCCCTTTCGTCTTCCGGTCCCTGGACTATGGCTCGATGTTCTTCAAAAGATCAAGGCTGCAGGATTCAATGCCATCAGTATTTACACCCACATGGGGCTGGTCAATCCCTCTCCCGGAGTTATTGACTTCAATGACTATCGTGCTCTACGGCCGCTTTATGAAGCTGCGAAGCAGACAGGAATCTGGGTTGTTCTTCGTCCAGGCAAGTGCATTTTTGTCCTAGTCGCGAATGCATCGTGACGATTCGTAGGTCCTTATATCAATGCTGAGACAACTGCGGGAGGTATTGCTCACTGGGCAACGTCCCGAGTAGCTGGTGAACTCAGGACAAATGCGTCGGACTGGAAGGCAGCATGGCAAGACTATATCCATGGAGTTATCGCCGAAACGGTGCCATACCAGATCAGCCAAGGGGGACCGGTTATCGGTAAGCATGCCTTGTGTTGCATATGTATTTGCAACAGGTCTCATCGGTTTGCTTTTAGCAATCCAACTTGGTCTGTGCCCTGTTTCGTTCTTGAAGGTCGCTGTGGTTGTCTGACC
Source organism: Boletus semigastroideus (assembly GCA_038090295.1). Lineage (NCBI taxonomy): Eukaryota > Fungi > Basidiomycota > Agaricomycetes > Boletales > Boletaceae > Boletus > Boletus semigastroideus. Next base: position 53,435 of record JBBPMK010000093.1, read on the forward strand.
TCTTGTAACCTGTAGACAATGAATACTCTCAATCGCAAACCTCACACGCAGAATATTTTGCGGACCTCAAGACTGCCTTTTATAATTCTAGCATCGTCGTACCCTTGACCGCGAACGACTACGGAACGGAGAAGAATTGGATAAATGGGACTGTAGGAGCCACACTCTCTCTCCAATATCCAATTTGACCTCTACTTTGCAGGGTGCCGTCGATATTTATGGGTATTTATGGTTTATTTTCCAGCTGAACGGAAGCCGTTGCTCACTGGTTTGCATAATAGTCTTGATTCCTACCCACAAAAATTCGATTGTTCCAACCCGACAATATGGAATCCAGTGGACTCTACCTACTATCATTATCATGCGAGTATGTCATGGATCCTTTTCGGTCGCCGAGTTTGCTCACATGTCCCTTAGGTGTAAATCCTGGTCAACCGTGGTATATTCCCGAGGTCGGTTTTCCATCGCATTATGTTTCATGGCATTAGTGACCCGCGATCCAGTTCCAAGCTGGTGCTTACGATGCATGGGGTCCCACGGCACCAGGTACACGCATCAGTCTGCGTCATCGAACAGAGCTAACAGGTTCCTGAAGGCTATCACCACTGTCGCATTCTCACTGGTGCCGACTTTGAGAATGTCTTTAACCTCCACCTTTGGGCGTCGAATGCCAAACTGATCAACTACTACATGCTCTACGGGTAAAGTGTACACGAATTCTCTCATTTGCACGATTTTGATCAGGGTCTTGCAGTGGAACTTCTTGGGGTGGATTGCCGTTCCCGGGGGTTTACAGTGAGTGTCCGTCGGGAATCCTTTTCTCGGCATATAACCCCGTTGCCCAGCATCATATGACTACGGCAGTGCGATTGCCGAAAGTCGAGAGTTGACCGAAAAGTATCCCGAGCTGAAGCGGCAGGGGATATTCCTGCGCAGTTCCCCAGAGTTTTACAAGACTGATTACATCGGTAACAGTACAAGCGGTGCTGTCGTCGTGACGAATGATTCAGCCCTCGTTACGTTGTTGGCCAACCCCGACACAAATACGTCGTTCTTCATCGCGAGACAGAATGATTCCACTTCGGCGTGAGCACACCATTGTGTGTTGTCGAATACCACTGACAGAGAAGCCGCATACAGGGTAACTACGACATTCAAGCTGGACGTGAACACATCAGCTGGCTCATTCCAGATCCCAAGAGTTGTGTCAGCAATCACCCTCAGTGGTCGGCAATCCAAAGTCATTGTCGCGGATTATTCTTTTGGCTCGTCCAAACTCGTTTACTCCACAGCACAGATCCTCTACGCGGGGAAGATTGGGAACAGGGACGTCCTGTTCTTATATGGCGATTCTAACCAAGAGCACGAGATTGCCCTTCGCTTCGCTGGAGTGCCTCGTTTGCAAGCTCAGAGTGCCAGCATTACCTATTCTTCAGTCAACGGTTTCTCGACTGTGTCTTTCCTATCGGGGATAAAAGGTCTCGTGACCATCTGGGACTCAAGCGAGCAATTGGTTCTCTACAGTGACACTACCACAGCGGGCACGTTTTGGTCCCCGGAAATTGCTACGAATCCATCGGATGATTTCGCGAATTATTGGCAATACGGCACTAATACTTCCATCCTGATAGGAGGACCCTACCTCGTAAGAAATGCCACGATTTCAGGCACAACGCTTTCCATTCGCGGTGACTTGTACGAAGGCGTGAGGTTGATCCTGATCGCACCAGACACTATAAATACCGTGACATGGAACGACATACCGGTTTCTGCAGATTTCGCTGCATCCGCTGCAATCACTCATCAGGGCGGATTCTCCGCTCAGATATACCCATCTGCGTCGGTAATTGACCTTACCGCGCCTCGGTTGACCAACTGGAAGTATGCGAACGGTCTTCCCGAAATTGAACCCGACTTCTCAGACGCGAAATGGACGGTTGCAAATCATACGGAAACCAACATACCCTTCAAACCACATTATGGAGACGGGCGCCTCCTCTATGGTTGCGACTATGAGTAGTATGTGTCTGTTGTTGCTCCCATCGCCCATTGACTCAAGCATACATAGCTGTGAAAACATTGTTCTTTGGCGCGGACATTTCACCGCCACTGAAGATACAAAGTCGGTTAACCTGTCCATCAACGGTGGTGAAGGTTCGCCCCAGATTTTCTCGCATATACGCTGGTTTTCATGAGCACCCACTGTTTAGCGTTCGCTGCGAGTGTTTGGGTGAACGATGTGTTTTTGAACACTACCTATGGAAAGTAGGTTGGGTCGTCTACTATGATGGATGATGCATTGACGAATCAAGTTCGACCAACAACCAAAACATCTTGGAAGAGACTGACGAAAAGTTTTACTTCCCACCTGACTCACTACACTACAACCAGGACAACGTTATCACCATTCTTCAGGTTGGTGTATATGCTTGATTAACAACGCGCTCACAACTTGAACAGGACAACATGGGCCTGAACGAGAACGGAGGTCAGTTTGTCATGCCGGTTGTCTCAACTAGCTAACAGGCTGTTTCAGAGGCCCACGTCGATGAAGAGAAGTCACCCCGAGGGGTTCGCGGATTTATGCTCAGCGAGGGCAAGTTTGGCGAGTGGAAAGTGCAAGGCAAGGTCGGAGGTTATTCAAAGTTGGTTTCCATCCAGGCACTCGTGACGTTTTTTTGTTGACTCTTATGCCAGCTACCCGGACAAAGTCAGAGGTGTTCTCAACGAAGGTGGTCTATACGGCGAGCGATTGGGCTGGCATCTACCGGGATACGATACTTCGTCGTGGGAGACGAGGGACCTTTCAGAAGGTCTTCCCAATGCTGCTGCAGGAGTGGGATTTTTCGTGACCACATTTGAGCTAAACATCTCGGAGGAGCTTGACGTGCCCATGTCGTTCACCTTTGACCAATCTTTCCAGACTTATCGTGCACAGCTGTACGTGAACGGGTGGATGATGGGGAAGAGGGTGGCAAACCTCGGGCGAGTACACTTCAGACGCTGACATGCGAGTGTGTTTCATTGATACCAAGATACGTCCAGACCGCAGTACAAATTCCCCGTACCACAAGGCATTCTTGACTACAACGGTATCAAGTACGTCGATGTGGTTACTTGGTCCTTGTAGTGTCTGAATCCTGATGATTTACTAGCACTGTCGCGGTGGCTTTGTGGGCTATGGAACCTGTCCAAATGTCGCCGACCTTGGAATTGACGATCGATGGATCCTATGAAGGTGGTGTCGGATACATTGAGTTGAATAACCCGAGTTGGTCTGTGGCAGGTAGGGGTTAGAAGTGAAACGTTAGCAAATTAGGGTCATCCAATGTCCAGAATCGACTCAATTACCTTTGCTGAACGTGAATTCCTTTAGCATTCAAAAACTTCAAAGTCGTCCTGGCTGAAGCCTCGGGATGATCTCTTCCACCAACCAACACCGTCCAGTGACACAGTCAATCCGCTCATATCATTCATGAAAATTGCAGTCGTGGGTTCTGGCGTTTCCGGGCTCGCGGCGACTTGGCTATGCCCTGTTGATGCTCATCACTTGCTATCTTCTGCTCATTCCTATCCGTAGCTTCTGAACGAGCACAGCGACCATGAAGTCCACCTATTCGAAGCCGCTGACCGTGCTGGCGATACAGAGAGGTCTATGTGGACACGTAAGACCAAAAGTTCAGTTTCTCGTTCGACAGACGTGTCTTTGTTCTTGAATCCAATGGCTTCGTAAGTTGTCTCCTGAAACCAAAGATGCCAAAGGGACTGACTTTTTCTTGGGACGAGATCGTTTTCAACCCAACTACTACGTACCCGAATTGTCTTCGTTTTCTGGGGGCCTTTACCCGGACATCATCGTCCTTCCGACAGAGAAGACATTCAGTGTATCCATTGACCGTGGTTTTTTTCGAGTGGGCGGCGGGCGGTTCGCTGGCAGGAATATTTTGTCAACGCCTGTGTGTGCTGGACCCGAGTATGTGGAGATTGCTCTATGACATCCTGCGATGCAACGCATGCGCGCTCGGAGGCTCCTGGTCAATGAGCACAATGACACCTCAAGAACTGTCCTGTCGCAGAGTACCTCGCTCGAGAGGGGGCACTCGGAGACATTTCGCGACGACTATCTGATTGTAAGCGCGAATCTGAATCTTTCGTTCCGATATGACATGTCTGATCGGTCACCTCAGCCAATGACCGCTGCCACCATTTGGGGTACACACCCTGACAAGTGTTTGTTGGAGTTTCCCGTCCAGACATTGGCGACCATCTTTACACACTCGGGTTCATTCCGCCGAACTTGGGTTCCCAGGTGAGGTTTACGAGTAACCATCATCTACTCCAGATTACCGGAAAGCCCGCCTGGTCGACCATAAAAGGCGGAAGGTACGCATCGTTTCCAATCTGTGGTCAGTGACCTGAACGCGAACGATGGCGGGTCGTCGTTCCAGTGATCAGTATGTCCGCGCTATCCTAGAGAAGTTCCCAGAGAGCCAGCTGCACCTGTCAACATCCATCGCATCAGTTGGAGATGCGCCTGACGGAGCTGTCGAGGTTAAGACCGCAGACGGCTGCATGCTCAACTTTGATAGAGTCATCATGGTTTGTCATCCGGATACGACCCTCACTTTGCTCAAGGCGGGGTCTGGAATGACCGCGGCGGAAGAAACGGCGTTGGAACGCTTTACGTGGAATAAGAACGAAGTGATCCTGCACAAGGATGTCAAGGTGAGCCTGATGACCCTCGGGCGTTCTCGTTTGCGTCATGGGGACGGGACTTTCCAATAGTTCATGCCGGACAGCCGATGTGCTTGGTCGTGTTGGGATTATTTGACGTTTTCTGCGGTTGGACAAGAGGGCGCATACAAGGCAATAGTGAACAAAGCTTCATTGTGAGTCTGCGCGGTCTCAGAATCATGGATATGTCATTGGACGCTGACGGAGATAGGACCTGTATGGGCATCGACTGTCATCCATCACGATCAGATAATTCATGTTTTCCTCACAGATAACATGAACGACTTGCAACATCTGCCAGAAAGCACGTTTGGACTGATCTTCGTGACTCTGAATCCACACGCAGAGCCCGCTAGCGACACCGTTTTCGCACAGTTCCAGTACGATCACCCTGTGCTACATGCTGAGGTATGTCTAAGACATTCCCCTACCTGGCCTCTGCATTACCTCACCCCGGCATTCACTTTTCACTTTCTCACAGGCCCTCGTATCGATGAGAGAAATAGGCACCATCCAAGGCCGTAGAGGCATATTCTATGCAGGCGCGTGGCTTGGGTACGGTTTCCACGAAGACGGGTTCACATCCGGTCTACGTGCCGTCGCGACACACATCAGAGGGGTCCGTCTTGGCAGCGCGCGTGTTCGACCTGCTCGAGTGGAGTGGGGCAAGGTGCATGCTTGGCAGTGTATTGTCATTTGTGCTTGTTTGGTTTTGCAGTCTGGTTTTCTGGGTGCACTGCACAGATAACAATTTTTTTTATTGTAGCCAATTTTCTCGTGGCACAGCATTACGTAATACACTTAAATAATACAAAAATACACTATCGCAAAACTGTGACCCGCACCCAATGAATATACGTGGGGAGTGAACGGTGCGTGCGCGCACGCAGAGTGAGGTGGGGAGAGCGAGGGAGCGTCGCGTCGTCGTCATGCTGCGTGTCGAGGTTGTCGCGTGCGTAATGGTGGGAGATCGCGGTCGTGCTTAGCGTCGCGCACGACGACGACGACATGCCGTGCGCGCAGTGGTGGGGTGGCGGCATGGATACGCTAGTGCCATCGACGTGGCTACGTCGTTGCCGCCGTCGTGCCGTGCGTAGTCACCGGATGGGGCACAGCGGTGTGCTGCGCGTCGTGTCGCGCTGATCGCGCACGTTGAGGTTGGGAGTACGGTGGTGGCACAGACACAGACACAATGGTGCCATCAACGTGACGCCGTCGTCGTCATGGTGTGCGGAGTAGTCGGGTGGGTGGGTAGTGTGCGGCGCGTCAATCGCGCGCGTAGTGGTGGGCAGGAGGGGTGTGCAGTGGGTGCACGGCCACGGCCATGGCGCCGTTGTCACCGTTCTCGCTGCGTACCTCGTGTCCTCGCTAGTCGTAGTACGGTGACGACACGGACATGGTGGTGCCATTGACGTGGCACTGTCGTTGTCGTGTCTATGTGTGCGTCGCGTCGCCCGCGTCCTCGTCGCGCCGTGTTGCCGTGTTTGCCGTGGATGTCGCGTGTGGAAAAGGTGGGCGAAGTGGAGTGTGGAGTGTGGCAAGGCGAGAAGTGAGGAAGAAGGCGGGGGCAGGGGCGAAGTGAGGGCAGGCGAGGGCAGAAGGGTACAGTGACGGCGAACTTGTTTACGTAATACAGCACCTAGGAAAAAGACTACTGAGGAGTGAAAAAAAAAGTTCAGATCGATTCACTGCCACAAAAAAATTGTTATTTGTGCAGATCTTCCGCCATACAGTTCAAGCACACCCTGCAACAACTTTTTGAGCCACTCTGAAAGTATTCTGCTAATTTTCAGTGAAGGGAGTTGTGAGATCCTAGCCCTTAAATGGCATTGGGTTAGGGCTACACACTCCGCTTGCACTAGTGAACCACATGCAAACAGAACATCCTTATGGACAAATGGCTCCATGTCACCCCCAATCTGCCAACCCTCTTACACTTACAGGGTGTGCCGCACCTGGCAACACCGATCCTCTCCAACTAACTACTCACCTATGTAAATCTACCTCTAGCCTGGGCGGCGCCACTTCCACCCCGCAACCCCCTCCAAGACAGCTCCACCACGATCCCCCAAACTACCACCCCATGGGATGCTGCAACAACCGAGCCCATCTCAAGCATCAATACCACGCGCCGGGGTCGTACTTTCCGATTCCCAACACACGCTCATCATGTCTCCGATCAGGCGGGATACATCCTCGACACGTTTCTCAAGTGAAAGAGAATTTATCTAGGAACCACGCGGAATACATAGCACCCCATCTACGATAAAAAAAGGAAATCATAAGAGTACGGGTGATGCCTGAAAAAGATATGTTCTCCGAGTCAATCTATGGACACAGTCTGTGGAGATGCATGAGATGATCAGAAAGTGGACAGCGTGCGGGGAACGGTAAGCATGTACATGTGGTTATGAGACAAAGATGATAATAAACAGATGTGCGTGAAGAGGCTCGACCGAGCCACATCCTTCTTGAACTTGATCGCTCGGCAACCAAGATCTTTTTTTTTTTTCTTTCTTTCACTGTTCGTTTTGGACGATGCCGTTGCGTGGCGTGCTCGTGCCAGATGGATGCTCGTCTGCGAACCGAATCGAACGCGAAGGAGATGCATCGCGCACGTTCCGAGCCTGTCTGAGTGATTCAAGCCGCCGATGTGCAACCGAAGGCCGAGGCGACAGACTGCCACTCTTCCGCTCGTGATGCGTGCTTCGCCCGCGCTGGTCGGCGTCCTCGGATACATCCACAACTTGTTCTGGCTCGGGGCCTGCCGGCGAAGAAGGCGAACGGGCATGGAACGAGGGCGACGAATGACCCTGCTCGCCCGCAGACAATCGCCGGCGCATTTTCTTGTGCGACCCGGCGACTGCGGGCTTCGCCACAGCCTTGCCCTTGATGGATCTGACACGCCTCTTCCGCTCGCCAGGCGCTCGCACCACAGAAGCACTAGCGACCGTACCCTCTCCATTGTCTTCAGAAGCCCACGCTTCTTCGTCGTCCGGCTCGTCGTCTGTATGCGTCACTGTAGCGGCTTTTTCGGTGGTAACGGGATCCGGCGGTCCACCAGTAGGACAGGCACCTAATTCGATACTATCCTCAGTTTGTTTGGTGCACTTTGGGGTAGCCTCGACAGGATGTCGGAGTTGATGGATGTAAGAACGGGCTTTCTGCAAAGGACCGTCCGTGGGCGAAGCACTGTCCCGCTTATATGCATGTCGGATGACTTCGACGTCAACCTCGCACGGACCATCAGCAACACACATCACTCGATACCAGCTGACCCACCTCCTCCCCGGGACCTGCCCGCCGCTCGACGACCTTGTCTGAACCCTCCTTCCATTCCATCACGGACTCGGATCCATCCGGAGACGTCCGTTCCTTGGTCGTCTCCTCCGTCTCTTCAAGCTTCGAACTGCCATCCTCGTGTGTGCCTTTGAAATCGCTGCTCGCGCGCCTGCTCTCCATGATGGTCTTTTCTTCTTCCGTCAGTCCAGCGCGACCGTTTTCCATCTCGCTTGCGTCATGGTCCCGATTGATGACGACGTCCTCACCACGCGTGATGTGTCGTGTTTGCGTCGCCCAATCAGGACCAGTCGCATGACGAGACCACGTTCGTGAAGAGACGGAATGGACACGACGTCCTAAAGAGAAGAAGGGGATGGACAGTCCGTGTATCGCAACGCTACAGAGCACGATGAAGGCGACGATGGGCTGGATCGTAGCTGCGAGGAATTCTGCTTGGTTGGCGGGATGCTTGGAAGGCTCGGGGAGGTAGCTAACTGCGTAGGTGGAGATGTACACAGCCCCTAGACGACAAGCCGCGTGTCAGTGTGATCTGCAAAGCGGCGCAAACGCGAATTCGACTCACCAATACCAACTGGTCCGAAATGGCCACTGAAAACAGCCTCCCTGAATGTCTTGATGTCAGGTATAAATCTATACAGGGCTATCATGATAGGCAGTCGCTTGAGCAGCAAGATGAGTATGGCGGTCGCAATAAGGCGACCAACGCTCAGTGTCAAGGCTTCGTTGCTGAAGCTATCAAAGGGCATCCATGCACCTACGTACACGAACGAAGCAACGTTGAACAGCAAATCTATTACTGAACTGAACACTGCTTCCTCCGTCTGTCGGTTGAAGAAACCGTCCCATGCAAATGCAGTCCCGCAACAAAAAGCAGCGAGAAGGTCGTCAGAGCCAAGTATTGTCATGACCCCGATGGTAAGAAACGCGAGCGAGACGTACTGCGCAACATACGACTGACGATCAATCAGGTCGTTCCGTTGGCAAAACTTCATGAGATGTCGAAACGAGAAACCCAAGAGCGATCCAATGACGACGCTGAGAGCAATATCGTCTGCATGATTTCGTGAGCATGCACGCAACGAGGAGGAAAGAGGACTAACAAAGCCAAAGGAACAGAAACCAGTCTTCTATCGCACGACCGGTGGTTGAATCCAAGACGAGGTAGAGCGCGAGGAAAAGAAAGGGGTAGGCGGCACCATCGTTGCACCCACATTCGGCGGACAGCAGTCGGCGTATATGCGCAGGCACGTGCTTGTCTGCATACTTGCCACCCACGACGGCGGCGGCAAGGATAGGATCGGTGGGAGTGAGACACGCGGCGACGGCAAGACTAGAAAGGAAGTCGAGACCGGGAATGAAGGCGTAAATTAAGCCTGCGGAGACAAACCAGCCCTAAGGAAGGTGTTTTGAACAGGTGAAATGAAGGTCTAGATTGACACGACGCACCCAGGTCATAACGGGACCGAGTAGGAAGAATAAACTTTTCCAATGGCGGGCGACATACGCTTTTGGTAACTCAACCCCGATCGCAAAGACGCCGATAGCAAGGACGACACGGGTAATTTCGAGAGTGACGGTATTGGAAACTTCTTCATTGCCGTTGGCCCAGCTGCGAGGATCAAACACTCCAGCACCATAGGGTCCTGGGTCGAGAGTAAGGGGACAAATGTTGAAGGAGGTGCGTGAACTTGCCTATGATGACGCCGAAAAGAAAGGCCCAACAGGCCTCACCAATGTACAGCTGCAACGGTGATGAGCACGTGAAGGAAGTGATTGATTGATGCAAACCTTTTCACGAATGAAGAGGGAAAACATGCCAAACTAGATGAAATGAGTGAGTTCATTTTCCGGGCTGAACTGTAAGGAAGACTGACCAACACAACGAAGCCACCCAAACAGGCATAGGCGATGTGGGGGATCGTTGGACTAAGCTATTCGAGAATGAGCAGGTTGGACCTACGCAAGCAGTACAATAGAGCTCACCGGGTGAAAAATCATGGCTCGGTAGTGGATGGTCCGGATGAGCCCGGTTTTGGGTGCTCGAAGCAAGTCGTGAGAGTCGTGGACGGTATGGTTAGCGTCCGCCGGAGCGGGTCGCGTGCGGTGGTGAGTGTGGTCTTGGTGAAGGGGGGTTGTTAATTACGTCAGCGGGGAATGGGGAGGTAGGATTTGAAGGGGCCATCGAGTTTTATAGTTATCAGGATAGTCAAAGGGCGGGGGGACCACGTTTCATTGCGGAGTTTCAGTTTTTTTTCTTTTTTTTCTTTCATGGAATCAAGCCTATACTGATGTGTACAAGACCGCAGTATTAGAGCGTATATGCCGAGTATCCCCTATCGAGGCACACATCACTCGATAAGCCTCCGTTCGAGGCTGACATCGCGCTCCACGAGTGAGTCAGTGACCTCGGCCGAGTATGACACACGTAACCGGTCTTTCTAAATCGGCGTTGATAACAAGGGTCAGGCACATCGTCAGGGAAAAAAAGACGCCCAGCTTCTTCTGATTCGCCTTTCACAAGCTCTTTTCGACTTCTTCGACTTCTCCGTCGACAAGGCGAACATCGGTGAGGACCGGAAATAGACCTCCAAGTGAGTTTTATCACCAACTGGTGAGATCATGATCCGCTATTTTTACGTACAAATTCATGTTGCCGCATCGGCTAGTTGCCATCCTGACTGAGCAGCAGTTGGATCAACCATGGTCAAAGGGTTTGTATTCCATGCGGACCTCTTCAACCTACCGATTTGCGTAGACCTACTGTAACTTACTCGGAACTGATTACCGAGTGTAAACCTCGATTCCACGTGGTCAATATTCATCGACTGCGCCATTTTCGCCCTTGGTCATGGTAACGCTAAACGTTCTATCCTTCCGTCGATCAATCGACGTCACTCCACGCCCTCCCTGAATCCGAATCCTCGTTGTCCACCACTCGTCTTGCAATTGGGCATCCGTCACAACAACCCGCTCACAACGGTAAGCGTGTTCAGCGCGTTTCATGGTCGATCACCACATCATCACTGAGCCTGTCGAGTACCGATGTGTGAACCCACAACCAAAACTCATTTCACTTATCAGCACATCACCATCACTTCCATTCCAATGAATCTCATTTCAAACTTGATATGGATCGCTTGTGGAACACACGCGCGGGTAATGGTGTGGTTTAAAAAGCGACGTTCGTGGGAGCACCAGCGTGCTTCTTGACCTGTCCCGTCCTCTTGTGCGTACACATGGAGATCCCCGACTCGACATGATGGACCCGCCAACACCTTTTTTCGATGATCTGTCAGTGTCTCTTCCGTCCATTCCCGTTTCGTTGCTCGTCCTTACAGATCCAATCGAGTGCCATTACAAATGGAGGCACGGCTTGACCACACCTTTAACCCATGATGGGCGACGTCTGACACCCAGGAATACCTTGGTTTACCCGACGATGCCATTCTCACTGAACTCGTCGGTGAACGCCGTTGAACACGAGGTCCTCCATCAAGTTCTAGCGTGATCAATCAAACACGCTTCTGCAGTGATGGAACCCGGATAAAAAAAGGTACGCATCCCCGAACGCCACAGGTCTACGTAAGACGTCCGTCCAACGATAGCCCGGGACCTCTCTGAGCTGGCCAAAAAGAAGCACGGCCATGCAAAAAGACGGGGTCCATATCATGTCGGCAGCTTCTTTGGGTCGCGTTCTATCGGAGGTGTCTGTCGGCATCCGTGTAATCTAAACATGCCCCCATGTCATGCCACGTAGTCGCCATCCTCGGCCCATCACGCATCGGATCGACCAAAAATACAGGCCTGCAGCGTGCGTCGAGGGTTGTCATTGCAACAACGTATCGGTAATTACGCATCGATAACGGGGACTTGCTACCGTTCTATTGGTGCAGAACAAAGCCTTCGTCCTGGTCAGGGGCCATTTCGGTTGTCAAAGAGGTAAGTCACGCAAGTGGGGGGGTTCTCGCAGTCCTTCTTCGTTTGGAAGGGTCAAGAGCGCCGTCACGATGTCGACTGACGTCGGCCACGCTCTACCCGAAACACTGCCTGCGCACTGCCCATCATTGGGGCCCAAACGCGCGCAAACTTTAGATGGCTTCTCCCCCGCACAAAGCCCACCGTGATTCGGATTCGCCCGAACAGACGAATGAGCTTACATCTTGACGACCTCGCTAAACGACTCGGCCGTTGAGAATACGAACGTTTGACCACCCAACCAGTCAGCACCATCTTATTGAGGGTACAAGGAGGTATGTGTCGGTGGACTCCGATGGATAACATAACCCGATCACTCGGTATTTTAGCAAGTAGGACCACGATGAGATGGAAGAACGTGCGAACGTTGTGCAATGAGACTCAGAATGACCTCGTACCCACACCAAAGGGAGTCAAGCCGACCCGATCCTATGGGAGTGTGGAGTAGCCAGATAAGCGCTACGGCCCCGCTAGCCTCATATTTTCCCACCCATCATCGTGGAATCTATTGATCGGTCGAAGCCCTCGGTACCAGAACTGTCTTTTCTCGTCTTTCACGATAGTGCCGCGTTCAGACCTGAGATGGGCGGTCCACTTCCCATGTGGAGTCCAATGGATGGATGCTCCTCGATCAAGAAAAAAAAGGCTACATCCCACGACACTCGTCTACAGGTACTTGCCCTTCAGAGCTCCTGCTTTGCGAGCCACCTCTGCACCAACGCCAACGCTTCCTTGGGCTTATCATACGGAACCTTCAAAATCATCGTCATCTTGACGTCAACACCGACTCTAAGAAAAGACCCACCATATGACCAGCTCCATCGACCGTCGCAAACGTCAACCCGTTCGCACTCCTCGTCTTCCCAACCACCTGCCCATCCAGTTGCCACGTCCTCAACGGCTGACTCACGAACGCTTCCTGCCCAGTCCACGGCATCTCCAACGTCCAGCGCTCGTTGCCGAGCCAGTTGCAGATCCAGTCGTACGTCCCAACGTAAATGAGCGCCCGGACCCCGCGCTCGAGGAGCGCAGAAACGTGTGTGTAGGTCTCGTGCATATGGTCCTGAGTATTGGCGAAGGCGTTGAGGACGTCCTCATCGTAGGAGCTAAAGTTGGCGGTGATGGACGGGTCCACGCCGAGCAGCGAGCGGGTTGCCGGGAGGTCAAGGTATTTCGTTACGTGTCTGAAAACCTGGATGAGAGTGCAAGCCAGGGAGGGTGACGTGATCTCCTACTTTGTCACGGGATAACAGATGCTGTCGAGATCACCTTCGCATGGCTTGCTAATGTCGTACGGGTTCAGGCCTGTCAGTGGGAATGAGAACGAATACACGTTCGTACATTCCTAGGCATACCAGTGTTAAGAAATGGAACAGAAATCTCGTTCTCACAAAAGTCGTTCGCTGCGCCGCAACTCAGTGCGTCAAACTGGTCGATACAAGACTCGATGATCCATTTCTGGCACAGAGGCAACTGTGTCTAATGTCAACAAGCATGTTCTTACACAGGGGCAATACTCACAGCTTGCTTCATCCGTATGCATGAACTATATCCTTCCTGAATGCGAGACTCACATGAAATGTAATTCAACGTACCTGATGCTCGCAACCGGGAATACCGAGGCAGCGGTACACTGCATGTCGATGTACGACGGAAGCAACGTAAAGAAATCGACGATACCATTCCCTCAATCACAAACGTTGGTCACAGCCGCCCGAAAATCGACCGCCCAAACTCACCAATCATGACAGATTGCAGATTAATCGGCGTCAACCCAGCCGCGGCCAACCTCGCGTTCTGATCGTACACCTCGGACGCAAAGACGGGGATATACCGACCCTGGGTAAAAAGCCGTCATCGCAAACTCAACGTGAATCCCATGCAAAAACGTACACCGTACGATTCGCCCGCCATGTGGAACGCTCGACCCTTGAACTGGCTGAAATGCTCGAAAAAGATGGCGACAAACGCGGCGATGTCTTTGGCTGCCTCTTCGGTCGTACTCTGTGGAGTGGCAAGGTATGCAGCGTCCCGCGTCGCGGAATAACGTCGACATCACGTACCACGGTTTCGCCATACTCGGCGTATGAGAAGCCAACACCGATGGGCTGATCGACGAAAAAGATGCTAGCGTTGGTGTTCCACGCTTCGGGGTGATAGGTCGTGCCGCTGTCAGTGAGGGCTCTGCAGGGACCGAGCTCCATAAAGAGACCCAGACTGGAAGAGCAACCCGGGCCTGCGTGTTATCGTCGATATGGGAATCGCGCACGACAAGGCGAGAACTCGGGGCTTACCACCGTTGGTCCAAAAAATGACGTCGTCTGTGGCAGGATCATTGCGACTCTCGAAAAAGTAAAAGAAAAGGTGTCGAGCTTGGAT
>JBBPMK010000094.1:0-67099 GCA_038090295.1 Boletus semigastroideus
ATCCCCCCGACAAGGAGTTTCATCTAGAAAATGTGCATAAAAACTGATTGAAGGGAAGGAAGGATAATTAACGGTGATCTTCGCAGGGGCAGCCTTGCATTATTGCTCAAATGTGTTGATGATCGCTCTGATCAAACAGACTGGTGGCCTCCTCCCTGGAAGAGATGTGATCAAGCCAATAAATATATATCGTATTATGGATCGGAATGAACGAAAGTTTACCCTGACAGCGCCAATGCTCCACGTTGGATATAAAATCGTGGACGAAGACCGCCGGTCGTAAGGTAAACCGGCTCGTCAGGGCTGCGTATAGTGAGCCTTGTTAATTTGTCGGATTCGCAGGTGATCTCTTTGGTGGCATAGCGTGACGAACCCACAAGCTTTTCTGTTTAGAGTGTTTTTGTCACTGTAAGACGATACAGAGAGAAAATGGCAACGTCTTAATAACAACTTCTTTGCCCGATGTGTGACGAATACCACTCCTTGCAAGCGGCCTTGGAAGATGATTGTAAGATCGCCCAAGCGGTCAGAACAACAAAACATACAATCGGCTGGGGCAACTCTCCGCAGGTTATCGGCTTGAATCTCACAGTATATGCAGCGATTGCACTTGAAACGACGCCGTGGGTGGGAGGGAGGTTGTTTGGTGCACGAACAAATGCGACGAGCAAATAGTGCTGCTTGAAACGCTGCGGTCGGTGTGACGGACGGCACGTGTACTAAGGTCAATATAACCATCCCTTGAGGTTCGGACTTGGTACATCGTTCGGGTAGGCTAGAAATACAACAATGCAAATTCGCTTTGCATTTAGTCACTACATGAACGCGAGATCTTCCCTCGAGCGTGAAGGGAACAAGATCGATCGCTTCACGGTATTTCTGCTGCTGTGAAGCCTTCTAGCCATTCGGGTGAGAGAAAACTCTATTCCAGTGAAAGCCTGACCGCGTGAGCATAATTCCGGATAGACGCCACCCACCCTATTTCCCCTGCGATGCCAACGACCTCGCCCACTTAAGCGAGCGAGGGCGAACGGAGGTCCAAGGTACTTTTCGTTTTGCTTGGTGTGGGTCGGTGTCGCTAACGGCGTCGCGCAGTTCTTTGCGGTCAGAAGAAAGGGTGGGTCGGTTGTGGGTGTGGTAGTATCCCAGGAGGCGGTATAGTTGGAAGTGATGAATGTGGAATGAGAGATATGGAGGTGGAACATGGCCAGCGAAGCATCGGTAACGAATGAGAGATTGTGTCAAATCGTGCGACGCGATCGCGAGCACCGACTCGTTCGTGAGTGTTGGTGACGGGGAGACACAGGCGGAACTGACGTGATGGGTGCTGGATGTACTGCGACGTCTTGGGCCGGCTTGTGCGGGTCATCGAAGAGGCGGACGGGTCCGTCATACGAGGGTGTCAGATCGTGTCTGCGAAACACGACGCATTCTTTTTAGAGTGAGACGAGGAAGACATAGTGTGCGAGAGTGCCGAGTCCTCGTGCGGAAGGGTCGTCAGTGTTAACACCGTCGATCTCTACCCAGTCGTCGTGTACTCCCAACTGCGGTCGCCAAGCCGCTAAAACCTCGAGACTGATCGAGTCATCACATTGGGGTGAAGACAAAAATCACACCCACCGGAGGGACAGTGACAAATTTTAAGGGTATGATACAAAGTGAACACGGACTCTGGGATATCTTCATCCGTTTCCTTGATACTGCCAGCAGGCTGAAATAGTTGATTGTTAGTTACTTAGGCTGGTTCAGAGGGCAACAAATCCATGTTTCTCATCCGAGTCTGTGGAATCACGCTGTGGGACCCTTGAACACATCCATAACTGACAAAGTCAATCTCAACAGACTCTGGGTGCGTTGGGAATCCGTGCAGCCTTGTTCTTCCCAGACTGAGAACATCACCTTCCAAACCAGGCACAACAAACGCTGTATGGTCCTTGAGACATGTAGTCGACGTGAAATTTAGTACTTCAAGACTGTCCAGAAGTGGTTCGTATCCTAAAGCCCTCTCATGGCGTCTACCCTGCACAGAAGGTGTTCCAACTGCCAGCAATTGTTCCCTCATTACGAACTTCCCCGCCATGTTGGCGAATGTCTCGGTAACAATGTCGTCTGGACGCATCATGAACCAGATCCCTCTCTCGTAGCTTTTAGCTACGACTCAGCTAATTATCATCACCGCAGTGCCCCATTTCACTCCACCCCACCTCCCTTTCGACACCCAATAGAGCACGATCTTCCTCTTCATCCAGAGGATGAGCTTGACTCGAACGATTTAGAGCTCCCCGCTGACAACCATGAACATTCTCTGGCTCGGATTACACCAGTTCGCCAACACGCCTCCGAAAGACTGAACGCTTTTCACGTGTGGTTCGAGAACACAGCGCACAGCTACCCAAAGTACACCACGATTGATGGACAAAGTAATGATTCAGATTCTCATGCGCATTTCACCTATGATGCCAAGACCCTGCGAAGTACTACCAGGGAAGCGGTCGTCAAGATTGTAAACGAGTTCGAGGGCTTAAACTCCAGCAATAAGAAGACTTGCTTGGAGTTGGTTCACGAGACTCCGATCTTTCCGGTGCGCTGATTTGTAACTTCCCGTCCGTCTGTCTCATGACATGACCATGTAGGGATTGGTGGCTTACACGTTTACGCATCTAATCATGTGTCCTCGTGACTCTGGATGGCTTTCCAAGGTTGATTGGTCTGACCGCGTCGCAGAGCTGAAACGTTTAGTAAAGGGCTGGAAGAATTCCAGTGACACAGAATGCATCCTATCGTGCGAGTCGATCAAGAACAGGTTGCTCGAGCTGATTCGTGCGGTGCGTTGCCTCTTAACTTACCTTTCAAATCCGACTAACGCTACGCAGACAAAGGTCGAAAAACACAATTGCAACTCTGCATTACTGAACGGAACGATGGTGTCGGACCATGATATCCTCAACCTGGCCGCCCTTGTGGCGATATGTATCACAGGATCACAGAAAAATGATATTTTGGACCAGCGTGGACAGCGGACCGATGGGCTTATTGAGCTCCTCCACGACGTACGTTTGGAATGAATCTTCTAAACTGTCTCTGATTGAGATCTAGTTGCTTGAAGCTGATGTGAAGCTCGAGGAGGAATACCGGAGACACTTCTTTAACCCACTCATTC
The DNA here is from genome assembly GCA_038090295.1 of Boletus semigastroideus. NCBI lineage: Eukaryota > Fungi > Basidiomycota > Agaricomycetes > Boletales > Boletaceae > Boletus > Boletus semigastroideus. The sequence goes on from JBBPMK010000094.1 coordinate 3,161, forward strand.
GATTCAGCAAAGAATCCGGACACTGTCCACGTGGAATTCACCTCAAGAAGGGCATCATCGAGGGTCTCGTGGTAGAGGGTCAAGGAGGATTTGGTTTCGTTTCCAAAGGCAACATGGGTTCTCGACTAGTTGCCGTCAAGGCTCTTAAACGGGGTTCCCTTTCCAACTTGCTTGAATACAACAAGGTAGTGAAATACTTTGACCCTGATTTGTACTCCAGAAATTGACTCACAAGACACGTAGCAAGCGTTCAAAGAGGCGATTGTGTGGAGGCATCTACGTCATCCTAACTGTCTGCCATTCTATGGTATCTACACAATGTCCCCAGACGTTGCGCTCGTCTCTCCTTGGATGGACCAAGGAACCCTATCAACATATCTTGAGCACAACCCGCAGGCAAGCCGAACGCAGTTGGTGAGAAGGACGGTTTCCTGTTACAAGCTATTACATTATTGATCTTATAGATATTGGACGTGGTCCGGGGGCTAGATTACCTGCACTCCATGCAACCACATGTCGCCCATCGAGATATCAAACCAGTATGTGCACGCACTCACTTGCTCGTGGACTCAAAAGGTTCATTTCATCTCACCCCGTTAGGACAACATCCTCATCACGAACAAAGGGCGTGCATGTCTCGCAGACTTTGGGCTTGCGTCGACATTCGATATAGATTTCCATACCGCTCCATCTCAAGCCAAAATGTGCGGTACTTACCCTTACATGGCCCCGGAGATGTTCAACGCGACAACCAAGGAAGCTAGACGCAAAGTGAACAAACGAGAATGTGACATGTATGCATTGGGTTGTACCATCTACGAGGTATGTACATTGTTCTTGTTGAAACGACGCCTCGACGACTATCCGCAGGCTTACACGGGGAGACACCCCTTCGATCACTTGAGTCCTCTACAACATATGTCTTGTGTCATGAATAACAAACGGCCAGAATTTCCGAAGGACAAGATCGCTATTGATATGTGGAGCTTTGTAGAGAATCTGTGGGGGCCGCATCCATCAGAGCGCCTGACGGCTCAGCAAGCTCTCGACTGGATGAAGACCAAAGCCCGCCAAGAAGGGATAGACCCAGGTCTTGCGCCATTCGAAGAAGAGTGGGAGTGGAAAGGACCCCGTGATCCTGAATGTTTGTGGTCTGTGTCGCTTTAGAACGAAGGTATGAACAAATTACAAGTACCACCTTGCAAGTTGCCTGGAGTCGTCGTGCTGCAAGTGTGTATGTATGAGTGTCCAGAGCTACCACGGTCCTACCGTGAGGGGACGTACTTTAGGAAGACAAGAATAACCTGAGTGGGGGCTCGATTATTGAGTCTTTAACCTGACTCTCTCCGTTGAAAGATGGTCCCATACTCCCCATTTCGTGAGCACATCCATCTGGTCAACGCCTCCTAGCTTGTCCAACCTGCTGCTTCCCACCGGCGGTCTGCACAGAGATGGAAAAGTCCTATCAAAACGAGGTGACGTGCCATGCCGGTTGAAGATTCGTTTGTTTCCTCCAAAGTTTGCTCTACTGCAATCAATGCAGTGCGTATATATCAGATGACGCAGTCGTCCCTTGGCCGCCTCGACTTCAGCGAACGACTCGTTGATGGGCCAATATGCGATGAACGCATCGCTAGGCAGCGGGGAAGCTGCACCCACCACCTCCCTCCACCACTTCTGCGCCGCTGGCTGATCCGTGACCCCGATGACGACGACGATCTGTGGGGAAAGATCGCCGCCATAGGTGAGACTGAAATGTTTCCATTGCCATGCGACGTCTCTGCACTCCCAGCTCCGCACGTCCACGCAAAAAAGGAGCAAATCGGCTCCACGTTTGATAGCCATCGTTTGTCTTTTCTCCTCTTGTTTGCCTCCGGGAGGTACTTGTCGCCATGGAACCTGGTGAACGCGAAAGAGGTGTTCTGGAGTGTATTTCATGGAAACGTTGAACGGAAGCTTGCTCCGCAGGTCTTCATTCTCGACCGACATCGGACTGCGAAGACACATCAGGCGAGCAAGAGAATGAGTGAGGCTGACGGGGTGTTGCATGGTGGCGGAACGTTTTATGACACTTTGACAGAATGGCGTACGCCGAGAGACATCGCACATGATGACATTGGCTATGCGAACATCGCTTCCGGAGTCCCTTGAAGACAATATGGCACGGATGTCAGAGAATGCGGTGTCAGCCCAGCTGCGTTCGGCAGGCATCCACCGCCGGCCACGAGATGTGTGCGTGATCATCCTGATGAGCGTTGCTTTCGACATTCTCCGTCTCTCCTCCAGCGTGGGGTTGTCTATACGAGCTTTCGGAAGCGTCGTCACGCACGCATAGTTGTCGAACCGCATTTGCAGCGCCGAGAACTGTCTCTCGTTCTTCAACCACCACGTTTCCATGTTGCCCTCTTGGTTCTCGAGTCCTGTGATGACGATCGCGATGGGAACTTTCTGCCTGCATATCGCAGAGTAGAAGAGGTGGTAGTTTGTGAGCAACGCGGATCGGACTCGCGTTCCCCGTACGCAGTAGACGAGCAAGTCGACGCTGCTCGCCTTGGCTCTGAGGTCTCGGAGAAGTCGTTGGAGGTATGCCTCCACTTCCTCTGCAGGAACCATTCCCTCGTCCAACCCCGCCGTATCCCACGCAACGACACGCTGATCGCCCAGTCTGAGCACATAACGTTTATAATCGAGCGTGTACCCGACGGCGCTGCTCGACGTTTCAGAGATGGTTTCACCCGCGAGGAGGTTGATAAGGGAACTCTTCCCCACGCCCGTTTCCCCAAATATCACGACGTTGTTGATCTCCTAGACGGATGATTATATGTTCAACGACGACTTGGTCCTCGGCCGACTATCACCCATACCTTGTGTGGTTTTCCCTTGGCCCTGCTCGACTCCAAGAGTGTTGGCTGCCAACAACGCGTGTCAGGGTCCACACCATTGCACATCCGAGAGAAGGAATCATACTCGTCTGAATATTCCCATCGGGACGTTGTCGAACGATGTCAAGGAGCAGGTTCAATAAGTGTATTGCACCGTCGTCGTCGGTTGGGCTGATCGCTTTTAGTTCGGACAAGAGTCATAGGCACAACCACCGCACTAACAACATGTCCTTGCATAGAACCCAACCGGTCGTACTATATGGGGACAACGTGTCCGTTCATAGAACGAAGCGGCGGATCGCGCAGGTCGCCACCGCTGAATTCAACGTGTTCAGCGTTGGTTGTGCAATACATGCCTCCAGTTCGGGAAGAATGCTGTTCAGAAACCGATGGACCTGTGTCTTCGGAACTCATCGAGGGAGGTCGGATTACTGATGCTGTTGCTTCCTCGAGGGTTCTGCTAGGTCATATCAGTAACACGTGTTGATTGGCGCTCGGTGTTATCAGTATTACGTTCCATCACCAGCGCTAGAATCCATACGTTTCTACGTCCTTGGAACAAGGAAGATAGTGTCCCAACGTTCCACACGGTGAGGGCTGAGCCTGACCCGCCCACGGCAGATCGGTCATCAATCCAAACCGTATACCGAGGTCGACGTTTTGTTCTCATAAATGCGGAAGGAATTAATACGATTTTCTTGAACCGTTCAAGCGAATGCTGTTCGTGGACAAATCGTCTTATCAGCTCCCACCCCCAACGTCCTCAGTGATGAAATGCTCCGTCATCAACTTGATCGCTGAGAGACAAGGCTTGCCAATCATCCGATATACTATCTTCCAGCGCAACTAGTTGCAGGTTGCAAGCTACCTCATATGTCGTTCGTTCTCGCTAACAAGGACGCGAACGGACACCACATATGTCCGTTGGACGCCGTTGAGTTGAGCCTGAGCAAAAACAACTACCTCATAGCGATTGAAATGGCCAACACGTTCATCAGTCAGCGCTTGCGCAGGGGCAGTATCTACCGTGGCATCTCTGCATTCACGGAGGCAGAGTCGCCCCCGTCGGCACGTAGAATCAGCAACCGATGGAGGGCTGGTAGAACAGGAACACTGCGTTGTTTGAGAGGTTCAGCCACTGGTGCACAGCGACGCTTGGATTGTTTGATGTGCACGAGCCGCAACATGATCACATGTCCAGGACTTCGTGGAACTGGTTGGTCTGTTCATGTGGCGGGAGGGCTATTGAGATGGGCCACGAAGTTCAAGGATCGCAGAAGACACCTTTCGGGTCGGTCGAGGCACTCACGGCGGAAAGGTTCGCGCGGCATCTCGAAGGGAGATGCAATTTTCTCCCCAAGGAAACGGTAGGATTTATTGGTATAATCTGGGCTGGACTCACTCAGTTTGGTTTTTCCTGCATGTTACTCGATGTTCTGACCTACTTTGCGTATTATGCGTGGATCCTTTGTAGATCCTTGGCTAGATAACTTGCGAGTAGTAGCTACGCTTATAGATCCTGACTCTCAGGCTTACTATGGAGATCGTGTATGAGATGTTGGTAGGTCCCCATTCTCACCGATCGTCCAATGCTGTTCCCTTGCCCCCCTGCCAAGTTTGAAAAGACAGTTTCAAAGCAACCTGCACTAGAATAACGACCCACTCGGAGGAATCACGGATGCGCCGCGAAACCACTCACATGCACAGGCTTGCTTGTTGACAAGTGCCAACCAAAAACTGTTCGTGAAACGGGGCGCGTTTTGTGTGCTGAGCCAGGCTGCCAGTGTCATGCCAGGGGGTTGCATAGAGCATAGCCTTGGTTTTCTCCGTCATAGCGTGCACCACGTGCCCGTCCGATGGCCATGAAGATCGTCTGCCAGATGAACGGGGTCACATATATGTAACTTGCGACAATCTGGCACTGGAATTGTGCATTCAAATTAATAATTATCGAACGCGATTCTTTGCGCGGCCAACAGACACCTTTGAAATACAACAAAGTTGGTGCGTACACCTGCGCCTTGCGTACGTGAGCAGCGGGCAGCAGCTTGCAGGTACAGAATGCCGACCGTCAAGGCATGGAAGGGGTCCAGTGCTAGTGCCTTGGCCCTTGGGTTGCCTGTAACCGTCGGACTGGCAGTGCACACCCGGTACCTATATACGTGTGTGGGTCCAAAGTACCAGGCGTGCCTCCGGCTGACACCGGTGGGACGTTGGACGCTGGGGGCGTGCCTGAGAGTGCCCTCCGGGAGCGGCAAATGTCACCCTGTCAGCCTTTCCAGTAAGTACATACGTAGCTGTGCGTACATGGGTAAATAGCATTCGTCAGGGGGTCAGAACGTCAGCTTTGAGACAGTTACACACGAAATGAGGGTTAATTTTTTCAGGAGGAAAACGGGGTTGTCAAAGGATTCCAGTGACCGTCTGGCACTACAGTGGATGTAGATAGTAAGCCACCACCTCCTGTCTCGCATATCAGTTCTGGACAAGATGCCGAGGGTGGGGTCGAACTTCATCCATGGGTGAAGAGTGAACCAACAGAGGCGCAGAAGTCAAAGAGCGGAGCGGGCACAACTTGACTGTAACCTGGGGCGTACCTTGAACTTTGGTGCACGGCTATTTGTTTCCAAAAGGGGAGAGGGAAGGAAAAGGAGACAAGTCAAGCCTGACATCAGGGTGACAACCTCCAGTCCAAAAAACGACTGGTCCGAGAGAAGAAAAAAATGTCCGGTTTGTTATTCTTTGTTCCAAAAAACGCGGGGGGCAGGGACCTGGCATGGAGCGGTTAGTCATTACAAGCCCCTGCCCTTGCCAAGGGACCGTAGGCTAGGGAACGCGACAGTGCTCCGCGCAAAGACCTAGACCAGGTAAGTATCTACGTATGGTTAGAATAGTTCCTCCGTGATGGTTTAGTACCCGGAACTTACTTGAGTGGTACTTGACAGCTTGACGTCCGAGATGTCCAACTTCAAATTGCGACGTCCCATACTTACACACAGCCTCGGGCTGACAACCCCCCTGCCACATACCGACGTTTTGAATTTTGAACTACAAATCCGACGGATTAATCGGGCCGAGACGTGGTCCATTGGAGCCTGTACGTACACCAACCGTAAGAGTAGAAGTTAGTCCCGACAACGTCGTAACGAGCTCAAGACGTGGCAGGCGTACACGCGGATCTTCTCTCCTCCCACCAATGTGACGTGGCATACAGAAAGGAGTGTGTTCAATGCAAAAAAAATAAAAAAAAAATAAAACAATTTTCTAGTGGTTTCTATCGCGACCACCTAGGTGGAGCGGTTCCTGCGTGGATCGCGATCACACGTGGTTACGTGAAGATCTTTGACTCAGCCATTTTCCACACAAAGGCGGCAAGGCCGGGAGTAACTTAGCCCTCGAGTCGGAAGCTCAGAAGTGCCGGTGGGCCCCAGGGAGTAACCTGCGCCGAAAAGCAGTACGATTTCACACGTACTGCCGTGATCGCGTTGCTTAGCAAGCCATAGGCACCAAGATCATCAAATCAAGATCTGCAGAAACGACATTTGCTAACCAACAACACGAAGAACCCCCAGAAATCATCGCCTGCTTGTCTTTCCCGCCTTTCGCTTGCCCGAAAACAGGTGTCTTGGCTACAGACCCACGTCAGGCGTCGTGCACGATGCGGATGCATACGAAGATTAAATACCTTTTTGACCCTGATTGCACGATCGCTCTCTCCAGCCTTGGCGTGCATATTACGTTCGCGCTGACCCAAATTGCGCAGCTTGATAGCTTTGGACGCTTGCTGGTGGCACATCAAACAAGACCATCATGATGGAGCTAAGAATCGCTTACCCGATCATCCCGCAAGCCTGCAAGCTGCCGATTGGAACGTGGGGCTCTCGCGTTCTTGGCGATGACAGCTCCAGCATTGCTTTTGGCGCGTTTGCTGCTCGGGGGTTCCTTACCGTCGACGTCCATCCATTCTCCTTCATCATCCCCATCACCCTCTTGGGCATCCTCCGTATCCACGTCCATATCCATATCCGTCTCTGCCCATTTGCGTTTCGCGGCTTGTGCCTTGGCAAGTATCCCTGCACGTGCCTCTATGCTACTTGGATCGTAGCCACCCTTTTTCAACTCCGTCGAGAGCTCGCTCAGCGTCCGAAGACCAGCCGTCCGTGGAAGACGTGATTGATTCTTCTTGGACTTTTTGATACTCTGAGAGTGGATCTTGTGCGCAAGCGCTTTTTGTGCCTCGGTTCTCTCCCGCTCCTCCTCGGAATCCATCTGCAGCCATCTAAAGTTAGGACGCAGGGCGGCAGACAGAGCAAGATGTATACCATGTCTTCCTCGCTATCATAGTAACCCTCTGCTTGCAATCTTTCCTCTTCACGTTCGAGCGCCTCGAGTTTCTCGGCAATGTCAGGATCGATAAAGTCGGCAATGTTCTTGCCATCCATAATCTCGGGCACAATATCAAACTTCCATCCATCGTTTGCCAGCAAATAGTCGGCTAAAGCACGCATCATGTCGGTAACACATTCAGTAGGACCACAACCATTTACGACGTACTTTTCAAGTTGACGCTGAAAACGCCCTCCTGGTCCTCCTCTTGCTCAATGTCGTGAAGAAGCTTCCTCCTGTCAGGATCGTTCTTGTCGTACTTTTTGCGTTCCTTGACAGCATCGGGAATAAAAGGTGTGCGGACGACATCGTCCCGAGGAACGGGTTGTGCGACGTGGATTCGGTTAATGACAGAGTTGATCTTACTCCCCTTGAGCTTGGAATCGACGCGGTGTGCGAGAAGCGCGTCGCAAGCCTTGTTTTTGAGATCCATGACACCCTCTTCGGAGTAACACGACACCTGAATGCACTGCACGTTTTCCGAGTCGATGATCTCCTGTACAAGCGTGCGGTTTTCTGACGTCAGGTCTTCGAGAGGCGTGACGTCGACTTTGTTGATGACGAGCACCACCGGTTTACCGGCAAATAGTGGTTTGATGGAATGGAAGAGTTTACACTGCGGAGATCGCATCAGATAGACATCAGGAACGATGCGAGGCTCACTTGTGCTTCCACCGTATAACCGCATTGTTCACTAAGGTCCATAAAATACAACACGCAGCTCTTGAGGTGCGCCAGCGCGGTAATGCTCTGCATCTCGATCGTGTTCATCTCTTCGAGTGGATGGTCCAATATGCCGGGGGTATCGATGACCTGCCATCGCAAATACTTGTAGTCTAGATGGCCGACAAAGAGAGATTTCGTGGTAAAGGCATACGGCTGGACGTCCACGTCCGCTCGAGTGACCTTGTTCATAAAGGACGACTTGCCGACGTTCGGATAGCCGCAGATGAGCAACGTCCGCGTGTTCGGATCGATCGCGGGTAGACGCGATATGTGTTGGCGGACTTGTTCGAGGTAAGCCAATGGGTCCTTTTGTCGCCGCATGATGGTCGCCATCCTGATGGATCAAGTATCGATGGCACGAACGGGCATAATAAAAAACGTTTGGAGACGAACGCACCGACCCAGCGCGGCAGTTTTGAGGTGCTTGCATCGGTACAAGCTATCGCCGAATTTAAGCAAGCGCACGTAATCTTTGGCGACTTGATCGATTAAATGTCGGGCAGTTCGAAGTTGGCCGAGCGCGAGCTTATAGTGATTTTTGTCGTACAACACGTTCATGAGGGAGGCGAGAAAGGGATGTAGGTCCTGTGTGACAACGTTGGCGGAACCCAGTCTGATCGAACGTGTGGACCTACATCGAGGATCGGGAACTCGGACAGAATGGCACCGAGTTTTTCGTCAAACGAGTCTTGGGTGAATTTGACCTTGCGCATGTAAAAATTGCGTATACGACTGATCTTGAAGTTTTTGTGGATGACCTAGGGCATCATCAAACTGCTGCTCGATCTTTGCGAGAATGCGGTGAGCATACGGTTGGTGTTTTCCGTTGAGTTTTGGACAGGACGATGTCCAGAAAATCTGCCGCTGTGGGCACCGGCGCTATTGCTTTTAGCCCGCTCGTCGACATCGTTGATCAAGTTGTGTATACAGTCAGTTTGCTAGCTAGCAAAAGACATGAGGCGGGAATCCACTTTTGGAATTAAGTTCTCATGGCTCATGTGAGGTCGTCTTTTTGGTAATCTACATTATGCGAGTATGGCTACGAGAGAAGAAAGCAGGTATCGACCGAAATGAAGGGTAACTAGCAGCAGTAATACTAAATAATCGAACAACAGTGGAATGAGGTCAGAGTACGCAATCATACGGTCATATAAAAAAGTGTCGCGATTAAAACTCTCAGGCAAGACCAGTCCTCGCAATGTGCGAACGGATGATGGCTTCCCCGACTATGTTCGTTCTACAGTCAACGCTTGGCTACTAAGTAGAGAGACGGACCTACCGTTTACAATGATAGCCTGGGTAGCACGTATATCCTGTGAAAATGTCAGTGAAACCCAAACACGAGAGAGCTGATCACACACAAGCATGGAAGTGAAATGCTAGGGAAAGTTTGATCAATATATCGAACCGATCAACACACGGGTAACCACGCACTGCATACAGCGCTCTACGGCCGATGTCGTTGCGCCTGTGCACCTGAATGAAGTGCGCACGGAAATATTCCGATACATCGGCAAACGTATTTGGACGGTCACCATAAGACGTGATGCTGCACAAACAAAAGGGCAAATAGTACCCAGGAAACCACCTATCAGAGAACGTTGCGTACTATTTCCGGACCTTGATACCAGCTCCCAGTTTCTTCTTCAAGAGGTCAATCTGTCCACAAATTAGTGGAGACCCCAGACGAGACTTGCGGAACAATTACCTTGTTGAGTAGAAGCACTAAATGTGAATTCTTTAGTAGTTTGTTTGAACATATGGCTGTGAAAAGTTGGAGCGAATCGTCTACTCTGTTTGTTCGTGCATCTTCTTCAAGATACTGTATTTGAAAAAGGCAGTGCTACTTAGCGCTGAGCATAACGATAGATGGGTAACCACATGCCTGATCGAATGCGCTTATGGGAGCCAAAAAGATGATCGCCGTCGCTGCAGAAGGGAGAACGGTATGAGGGTAGGGTCACGAGGAGATAGCGACCATGTTGTCACCATTGGGTGGAACATGGGACAACGCACCATCATCAAAATAGGGTACCCAAGCGTGTCTCTAGTGACCGAATGGGAAAATGAGTGCCATCAACTGTATGACGTTAGTTTGACTTGCCTGGCCACGCTGTGTAACAACGCAACATATCAAAAACGGTGCAAGAGATGCTAAGCGACGGATACTTACTGCGCCGCCGACGTCGTACATGAGCCAATTGTATCGCGAACCACAGAGCTCTACATCGAAGGAGTGCTCAGCAACACCCAGCGTTTGTAGGCGAACGTTGAGCAAGTCGGCTATGGACTGAATGAAGACGGATCTTCTTGCGGGATATGAATTTACCTGTCGTTGGTAAATAGTCTGGTTGTGCAATTCGCTTCACATCTTCCAAGAAACTGGGACAGGGTGAGCAGTTGCTAGGACGTTATAGAGCGATTTGCTCACAAGGGTGCTGATTCATCGAGTCGTATATTGCGGTTGTTCATCAATATCCGGACAGCAGGGTGTTTCCAGAGTTCGTCGACTTCGTCTTGTGCGGAGTTGAGTGTCCGTGACGCGAGATTCGTTACGTGTGCGACGGCGGGAGATGGGCCACCAGTCGCGGGGACAGCCCTACTGCGGTTTGGAGATAGCGGGGTGACGAGGGCTTGCCATCCTGCTCGCACATACACGCCTGTGCGACCACCGGTCACGGATACTCCGCCACTGAGTTCTGATGCAAGCGAGTCCTCCATGGAGATAAGGGTGACTAATTTCGACCTGAGACGTGACACCTCGCCACTGACGTCGCCGAGAGGGGCGAGGGCGTGTGCAACGGCCTGACCTTCTGTGGAGACGTCTGAACCAATATTTGCAAGCTCGTAATCGAGTTCGTCGAGGATCATGCGTACAGCCTTGATGATGTTGAAGTAGACGACGGGACGCCATGACGGACGTTCGTGTTCGAGTGTCTGGTGAGCATAGTACAGCTGGAATTGCTTCTGTAAAGTAGACTTGCCAGACTCGGCTTGGCCGAGAAGCATGACTGGGACAGGCTGAGGTTCACTGGATATGACGGCAGTCAACGACCACATACCCTTGACCTGTTTTCGCTGCGCATCCTTGATCCGCGACAACTCTCGCTGTAAGGGTGGCATGAGGGTGGTGTAAAAGGCGAGCAGGGAAAGACGCCCACCCTGAGGTCGTCGTCTATCCGCTGGCTGACACGGGCGGCCTCTTCGTCATAGAATCGGGAGGCCTTTGAGGTACCGCCGATAGACTGAAGGAGGATCGGTTCTGAGGCAGAATAAGTGTGTCCTGCACGTTTGCTCATGAGCAGAGACGGTGGGGGAAGATGACTGGACGAAGGCAAGGTCTTAATTGCTGGAAGAGTCCCACGTATGTACAGGCGGGGCAAAGAAGCTGATCAGGATGTACTGCCATCAACATTTAGGCAATTCTTGTCCTGCCACTCGTCCCTGCGTGGCGCGCTCGAGCCGATTCAGACTCTGACAGATTCCATAAATTCAGGTGTCAATCTGACGCCAGTTGGGTCTAGTACATTGTCTCTGATTCGCTGGCAAAGGGGAACGGGTGTGAGGGGGGGTCATTCATTAGGTCAGCATGTTGAGAAATCAAAAAGGCTGTGTGGGTTCCTGTAGATCTTCCGTCGGACGGCCACCCTCAAAAAAAATAAAATAATCGGCCGCCGTGTTGCATTTAGGCCATCCCGATCTCGCCATCTGACCTCAGTTCGCCGTTTAGATGTCGCGGAACGCACCCAGTCCAGTCCGAGGTGTCAACCCTCACAAGCTTGCGGGGTCGCCTTCTCGACAATCACCGAGCGGAGTCGCACAGCTTCAGCAGATGTAGCCTCTCCACTTCTCGTCCGATTTGGAAAACGAATGCTTTTACTCGTTGCTACAGCCTACCATCATATGATGAGCCCGTATGTTGTAATGGCTAGCAGAATGATAAAACGTTATCACGAAACCCGAAAGCGCCAACGCATTGACAACGCCGCCGTCTTTCATGTTGCTGCACTGATCGGTACCGCCTAGTCGACGTTTCTATCCAAGCGAATACCACTTGGCCGGTTCACAAACCACATGGAACAGAACCGATCAGCGGACTCATCTCATTAATGGCGTGCACGCGGCACTCCGCAGGACAAGCGTTCGTTAATATCCTCACATCTGTGTTTGCGCTTTTCGCTGCGCGTGCTTGAAACCAAGGTGAAACGCCCAAGTAACCCGAAAGTGATCCGCCGCGATCTAGGAGGCCAGGAACGAGGTCGAGTGCGAGGTACTGTCGTACTTATGGGAGCAATCATCCAGCTCGGGAGAGTATTAAAAGAGCGAACTGGCACATGGCCCTAGATGTCAGTGCAGAATCATGGCCTGACGTGTGCGATCAGTCCGGAAGGTCGTGCCATGTTTGTTGGCACTGCCTGTTCAAATTTTTGTGATCCAACTTGCTTCAGAGCACAAGCGACAAGTCGGATAAGGAGTTGAGATGCTGTACAAGGGAATTCATTACCACTCATTACATAACATTGTCACGACCTTACTCTCCTCCTGGCAGGGCAACAAGCGTGAGGGATGGTTACTGCTACACAAACAGACAAGCATCTACTATGGCATCCACGGAGACAGCACAAGTTTGTCGTCGGCGGAGGTTCTCAGATGTCAATGTACGAATGTGCAGCAGATCGCTCGGAAATACGTCACCTAAGCTCCCAAAGCGACCTCTCCTTCATGAAGGTACACATCGTGCCCATCAACAGCCAAGTGGCTGATTCTTTCGTGGCCAGTGCTTTGCATGGTCGCCAGACCCTTCGTTTGATGATCTCTTTGCTATCGGACTTACTTCTGGACGCGTCGACCTTGTTCGCCTCGAAGTCACCAAGGTGGCGCGGAACGGCGTTCTATCTACTGGACCGGTGGTCTCGCTCACCGTGCGCAATTCGCGGTCGTGCAATGCCTTGGCTTTCTCTGAGGCTGACCCAAATTACCTTGCAGTCGGCCTCGACAAAGTTCGCGGTGACCCTAGTCTCACTATTTGGGACATACAGTCCTGCACCTCCACCTTATCGGTGACCAACCCTGGCCCATATGACGAGTCGAGCGTGGATCGGCCCTACCCTCGCATTGCCAGAGCAGACGTCAGCCCCCGAGCCGACCCACGTGTTCTACAACAGCACGCTCAGACGGAGGTCGTCTCGGCGTTGGCATTTTTGCCACAGTCCACCCACTTGCTACTGGCCGGCATATCCGGCCGATGGCTTCGTCTATTCGACTTGCGTTCTCCCGTTCCACCCACGACCAACCTGGCAAGTAAGGTGTCCAGAATAGCCACCAATCCTACCGACGCCAACCAGGTGGCCTGCTGTGGTGACGCGACCGTTGCCATTTGGGACGTGCGTAGGCTATCTAACCCCCTTCTCACCTTCTCCGAAAAAGAGGCCGCGGCCGATGGTGCCCGACCTCGCCCCGGTTCTGTCATACATTGCATCGAATTCTCGAGCACTCGTAGGGGTCAGCTCGCAGCGATGGAAAAGGACGCGTCATACGTTCGATTTTGGGATCTCCAGCACGCACAAGCTACAGATGGACACACCGACGGAGATAGGTCGAGGGATTCGTCGCACTCGCGGGTACCTCGGAGGTCTTGGACCAACCTTCCATGGGCTACTTCGGCGTCTGGCATCAAGCAGACCTCCTCGGATCTACAAGAGCCTTCTTTATTTGTCCTCTCTGATACACGCAGAAGTAAGCCTGCCACGTGTCTTCGTGAACGAGCTGTTCGCCACTCACATGCTCGCAGCGAAACGTTTCAGTCGGCCCCTTGCATCTTTTACCCTCGTACCTCACTCGCGCCCACACGCTCTCACATCAGAAGTCATGGTCGTCAATAAGGAGGGTGATTTGGAGCTGTATGCAGTGCATGATGCGCCGAAACAGGTGGCTTGGAGCACTCGTGGTGATCTCGCATTCGGTGCAGGACGATCGCACAAACTTATTCCCGGCTTCCGAGAGAGAGAGATCACATCACAGCCATGGGATGTCTCCAAGACGCCTGATGACCCATTTACATCAGGAAGCCGATCAAAAGGGATCAATGTGGAACTTTTGGATGGCAGACGGAATGACGATGGATTTCCGCCTGGCGCTCAGGAAAGTTTTACCATCGGGAAGCAATCAAAAACGCGGACGTTCAGTCCGGCATCCTTCCGTCACTACCCCTTGGAGCTATCAGCAGTGCGGGATGACATAAGCTTGCCTGCAGATCGAACCCTCGAGCAGTCGAACCGGCGTGCAGCGAGCAACGACGATGGGAAGAAAAAACTTCTGCGCATACAGGTCGACAAACCCACCCCGTCAAAAGGCAAGAAGCATCCCCTGCGTGCAATTTATCAAATCGTCGAAGGCGATATCTCAATGGTGATGAGACGCAGAGTTGTCCGTGGCTACGGAATCAGAAATGTATGCTGTCATCCGCCACAGGGCATTCATTAACGCTGTCTCATTCACACCGATAGGTTTCTCACAATGTTAACATCATGCAGGATGATCTTGGCTTGTCAGGCACACTGTGTATGCTATGGAGATGGATGCGTCGTGCGTCGCACCGACTTGCACCCTTGATAAGAGACCTTACTGACGCCTTTTCTAGACTCGAGAGAAATTGCGTGCACTCCCACGTCGAGGATCCATGGATACGATTTCTCAAATCAGGGATTGATGGGCATTTGGGAAGGCTTCCAAGCACTGCCTCAGTCATCTGAACCCCGGGATTTAAGTTCACTGGCGGATTCTCATCTAGCACCCCCCGCGTTTGAACCAGGCTCTGTATCATCTAGCCTGAACCTTCCTTCTGCCTTTTCTCAGTCGTTTGAGGATCTGTCCTATGGTGATTTTAATGCTGCTATTACTGCGATCCTCTCTCGACAGGGTATTGAGAAGACGTCGTGGTCGCCAGCATTGCGAACGAACAAGTCGGCGCAGCGGGAGCTAGCCCTCCAATTGTGTGGGTGGTACTTGAAGGACGATGAGCTCTCAGAGGCTATCAAAAAGTATGGCGTCGTGTTGGCTATCGTCTGCACTGTCTGATCAATATGTGCAGGTGGGAGAAGGATGGTCAGCAGTCTCGTGCCGCTTGTTGGCTCGTCTTCACCAGACAATATACTCGAGCACTTGAGTTGCTCATGCGCAGTAAAGGTGTCGTTCTCCACATGACCGTACTCGAATCCCGTACCTGATGGTTCGTTAGACGAGATGCACCATTTGATGACCGGGACACTCGCCGCGCTGATGCCGGGGGGGACGATGAGCAGCGAGTTGCGGGACCACTCTGAGAGGTTGATCGTCCGACTTCAAGATCCATATTTCCGTGCTATGTTGACCCAATTAACATCCAAGGACTGGTCTGAGGTACTCGAAGAAGAAGCGCTTCCCCTTCGAGAACGTCTTGCCATCGCTTTTCAATTCCTTGAGGACAGGGCCTTGTCGCTGTATCTCCATCGCACCGTAGAAAGGGCAGCCGCCAAAGGGGACATCGAAGGTTTGATCATTACTGGGCTTACTCCAGGTGGCATGGACATTGTACAAAATTACGTCGACCGCACGGGGGATATCCAGACGGCAGCCATCTTGTCGTCGTACGTCTGTCCAGCCAAGTTTCCCGATATGCGGGCCGAGCGATGGCTCGAGGCGTATCGCGACTTGCTCGACGGATTCCGGCTTTTCCACCATAGAGTCAGCTTTGATACCGAACATGGTGAGATCCTGCAAGAGGCCGTGCAGATTGGGGACTTGCCCCCGTTTGAATGGGCTCCGAAACACGTTCTGATACGGTGCAATTATTGTTCTAAACCGCTGAACCCTTCCGGCGCAGACACGTCGAGCAAGAGTCGGGTGAGTCGATCGAACTGTCGTACTATGCATCATGCGGTGTGCTGAACCGAATGGACTATATTATTAGTCTACTGCGTGTCCGAATTGCAGTCATTCACTTCCACGATGTTCCGTGTGTCTGATGACGCTAAGCATGACGCCAGATGCCAGTCGCAACGCCGAACTGGCGAGCACGCAGGCGGTCTTCAAAGGTACGTCTTGCCCGCTGTGCTTGTTCATCGCTTTCACCGCGTTGACGGTCAACGACACAGACACGATCGAGGACGCCATCGTGATCTGTCAGACGTGCAGACACGGTGGGCATGCGTCGCACATCTTGGATTGGTTTTTCGGGGACGAAGGGCGGAGGGCGCGGGGCGTGTGTCCGATTGCGGATTGTGACTGTCATTGTGGGGATGAGTTTTAGGTGTCAGTGCTGTGGGAGTGGATTTCGGACGTGCTGAGGTATGTACTCATACTACATGTTGTAGTACACTATGTACAGTATTCCATGGGAGATACAAGCGTGAATCTACGTGATGCTCATACTCGATCGCACTGCATTAATGTCGGCAGCACGGTTAGATATGATCGACCTGCGAACTCATACTTGCTCCATACACAACTTTCAAAAGAAAAAAGGACAAAATTTTATGCAAGACATTAAAGTGCTCGACGCACGTACAAGTAATACCGAGTGTAGCTTTCACCACTATCTAGAAGACCATCATAGCTCATGGGAGAGCATAGTGCTGCTAGCGAAAGCGAAGCCCTTGGTGGTCGTTCTGTGCCGGATGATAATGACTCTTTTCTGGTGGACGTTGGGCGAAAGAGTGATAAGGAATCCGGCAGTCAGTGAAAAAAAAAAAAAGAACTTGTCCGAGCGAGCAGGTTTTTCTTAGCTTGTTTGGAGTTGTGATGTAGTTCGGCAACACCCGGCGTAGACCAGTCGGCCTGAATTAACAAATCTGCTACAACCTAGATCGAAGGAAAGGCACACGACCCCCAACAGCTAGAAGATCTGTACAAGGACTGTGTCCAACAGTTAACTTAGGCTGGGTTGTGTGGGGGCAAAGCCCTTGTTAGGTTGTCAAGGTTAGTGTTTCCTATATTCCTATCTAGCCTATCGCGCGGTGTGCTGAACCAAATGGACTAGGTTATTGCGTGTCCGAATTTCAGCTATTCCCTTCCGCAGAGTCCGTATGTTTGATAGATAGTACACTGAGCATGACGCTCGATGCCAGTCGCAACGTTGAACTGGTGAGCACACAGGCGGCCGTTCAAGGGATGTCTGCCCGTCCACATGTCCTTGTTCACCGCTGTCGTGTTGACGGTCGCTGGCGCGACAGTCACGGTGGGCATGCGTCGCACATCTTGGATTGGTCTTCGGGGACGAGGGATGGAGGGCATGAGGCGTATGTCCGATTGCGGATTGTCAAGTCACGATGACAGTCACACAACGTTCCCGTGCCAATTGTTTCCGTTTTGTCTTCTGCAATTTTGTTTGTATCGCTTCCGAGTCGAAGGTGAACAGTGTACATAGTGTAATATTCCGCAGTACGTACCTGCTCAGCACGTCACGTCCGAAAGTACTGACTCCTAAACCTAATAGTTTGGAAGGTGACACTGGTATGTTCACAGTGGACGACGCTTTGAAAGTCTGGGAGAGTATTTGCAACGATCCCACCTGCTTGCCTCCCGGATGGTCTCCTCACCTCCTCTACTGTGGTGCTTTCAACTACGAACTGCAGGCGTTGCCAGTTATCTCAGTCACAAAAGGTCGCTACCTGTGGATTCCCGTCGAATGGAAGTTAGCACTTCGGTTCCTCAATCACGCGATCTACTGCCTCTGGCTCGCTTCTCTTAGCGGGGAACTATCAAGGAGCGTTCGTCAACACTCTGCGCGCGTGGGCAAGTATGCGGACCACCTCAGAACACACTTTTTCAACGAAGTCGTCGAGTACTGGTATCCCCTGTCCACTCAGTTACCAACCAACGAACTGTCTACTCGTCAAGAGCAGCCACTCCATTCGTATTACCTCGTCAGTTTCCTGTTGAACATGTACAATGCGAGCACCCCCGTCCCCAATCCACCGACCATTAGCCTTGGGCTTTGCCGGGAGAAGTGGATGACCGACACTTTGTCATTTGGTACGTGGGATATAACCTCTTTCGTATTGATTGATAGAATATTATCCACGCAGATTGGAATAGATGGACTACGAGGAGAACCTTGAATCAATTCTCTATGGCAGGATGCCGAGTGTAGGGACGGACGAGCACAAGCGCCTGTTGGAGGAAAACAAGGCTGCACGGATTCCCAATGCACCCTCTGTTGAGATCAACTCTGCTAGTTGGTCTCGTTATGCATCAGAAGCGAACGTGATGTGTCACGGCATGATTCTACGGACTCCGGCGACAGGTATGGTTTTGTTGTGTGTTCAAACCAACCTAGCTAACAACCAAATATTCTAGCAGTATAGTGTCAAGCAAACGGACTCGAACGCCGCAAAGTCCGTAGTGTCATTGGGCTTTCCGTTGACTCACTATGCGCCATACGACTGAAATTTGCATCAGTCTTCTTGATGGGTTATAAGTCATTGGAGAGTGTGTGTTTTATTTTCATGCGGATAATCAAAATTAAAGACCTCGGCACTGCTATGCTACGGGCAGCTAAAGTCATTTTGATCACTGGGAGCGCGACCGGACCCACCAGCGGGCCGGTGAAATTTACCTCGCCAGCCAATCATTAATCTGAGTCGAATTTACCGTAAATTTCCTTGCCACGCAGATGATTACAGTTTCAGGGCAGCGACCTCCACAAAAATGCCATCAATCCCCGGGAAAAGGTGCATGGCGGCTTTTGGAATGGCTGGCCGCGGATCGCTCGGATAAAGCCCTGTGGCAACCCGATCAATGGAAGTATCCAGGAATCTGTGACCAAATTCCCCGGGCCCTGAGGTACTGTAGATCGGGAAAGTGAATGAATTCGTTTGGAAAAAGGCCATGATCCACGTCCCCACCGCCCTTTTTCACCAACACGCCACGTACGAGACCGGTGGCAAGCCAGCAAAAAACTCAAGTACGACATGTCGCAGCATCGCAAGTTACATTGCCTCCAACGGGACACGGTTATCACTGGCAAGTATTCTTCTGAAACCTTTCTGCGTCGACTGACGTTCGTTTGATTAGGACAACGCATAGATAAATATAGCTGGCTAGGAATGATTCTGGAAAGGGGTGCGGCGTTTCAGCGCTTCAGCACCTGCAATGATACTAATACGTTCTAAAGCATTCTGGAGGTATCACTGACTTGTACGTCTTCTGCACTGCCAGTACTTACGAAGCGGTGTTGAATCCCTTTCCTGAACCATCTTCGTCTTGCGTCACGCAGGCCGAATTTTGTTTGACCATGTCCGTCTGCCGTCAACCCACCAGACTGAACAATGATAAGGCGTGATTGTATTTTCTTTTTGGCAATCCGCGAGCTATCAACGCTGTATTCACAAAGGATCGATACCACTCGATCGCCATTACTGACTGGCCAAAATCCATCAACAGACGGATAACCCTGGTCCACGGACACACGGAGAAGCTCTTCTCGTGTCGTCAGCGCGAACTTTTCCTGCGTTCGAGGTGTTGGCGACCTTTTTTTATTATGAACAGGCCCGAGCGGGATGCTGGATTTTTGAGCGTCGGACGAGTAGCATATCAGGCGTCACCAAGTCGATCAATCTATCCTCGTACATGACGAACCGTACACTACAGGGATGGCACAAACCACATACACCATTGCTCAGATGTTCCCGGGTAATTTTCAATGTAGATAAGAACTGAGACACATCGACTAACTTCAGTGGGATTACTGCACAAACACCACCGAAAAAAAGAAAAAGGTAGAGAGACCTGATCGGCGTCACCTAAATCCATACCATGGGCATAAATCAAATACAAAACGCCCCAAACGTCCATGGACACTTTACACGTCAAACAAGAACCCGTCGTCGTCGAACGCGTCATCGAACACGATCAGGCCCTCGAGGTCCTTCTTCACGTCTTCCAAACTGTTGTTTCGGATGTGGATGACGACGTGCGTGTTCGACTCGAACGCTTCCTTGGTGATCGTTCCGGACCTTGGGCGTTCGGCGCTTAGTGGGACGTTGGGAGGAGATGCACGGTTTCTTGCGGCGGGGGTGGCACTGGGTTTGGGTATAGAGGATTTACCCTTGACGGGTGCAGTCGGCGGGGTGGGTCGCGTTGCAGGCTTTGTCGGAGGCCCTGAGACGGAGGTTGTGCGGCGTGGTTGTTGAGCAACGCCTGCACGAACAAGGGGCGTCGAGCGCGAGACGGAGGATGCACGTGTCATGGCTCTCGAGTTAGGTGCACGTAATGTGGATTGAGAAGTGGGGGCACGGGTCACAGGTTGCGAAGATGATATCCGCGTGGTAGTTGTTGGAGGTGGAGGGCGAGCGGACGTTGTGGATGGTCGCCGAACAATAGGTGGTGCGTGGGACTTTGGCGCAGTAGCTGTCCGCACTGTTGACTTCGTCCGCTGCACTGCCCGACGTGGAGCGGGCTTGTTGGTG
Organism: Boletus semigastroideus; assembly: GCA_038090295.1. NCBI lineage: Eukaryota > Fungi > Basidiomycota > Agaricomycetes > Boletales > Boletaceae > Boletus > Boletus semigastroideus. Next base: position 23,601 of record JBBPMK010000094.1, read on the forward strand.
ATTTCCTTCAGGGTAGTTGGCGAACGCGGTTTGACCTCCGAGTCCGGCTTAGCCCGCGCAAAAGGACCGTCGTCCTCTGTAGTGGTGAACCTTGAAAAACAATGATACCATTTACTTATGAACACTCACCAATTTGTTGTTGCGGTAGAGTGGGCTGGGCAAAAAAGTTGTTTTCGGATGGATCAACAGTGAAGGTCATATTGGTGCTCGGTGGATCGTCATCGAGAGAATAAGAGCGTATTAGGGCCAACAGGTTTTTGCCAACCTCCCTGTAATTCGGCATTTCGAAGGGAGGTTCGTACGGAACGTCTGCGCCGGTGTGAGCACGCAAATGTCACTAGATTGAAACGCAAATGTTTACCATCAACCTTTGGTGGCATGTACTCGATTTCATCACAACCGTCTTCTCGAATCAAGTGATTCGCAGCAAGTGCATCGACTTCGATTTCAATGTCGCTCACATCCCAGTGTTTACCGTCTGTAACGGGAGTCTCGAACTTGCTTGCGCTACGAGGCAAGCGATCATGTTTACGTGCAGAGCTCGGACGGAGTGACCCGCCCAGTAGGGCGGGTTTGGCGATCTTTGTGCCAGTAGTAGGGGGCTGGTTGGCCGTACGATTTGGAAATGGTGTCTTGTCGCCGAGAGGACGAATGGCAGGTGTGTCCTTCAGCTTAGAAGGACCAACCTGCTTCGCGGGGAGGTCTTTGAACACGCGATCTGTCTCTATTGGCGAACGTCAGCATCGATAGCAACAACTTGAAAGTCCTTACGCAGAGTGTTGGATTGAAATGGGGTGCTCTGAAGTTGCTTTCTCCCCTTGGCCATGACGGTCATAGGAAGGATACGGGATGCATTTTCTTGGAGAACATTCCGTGTCTTGGAGAGTACACGACCAGGTGTCTTGGTCGCAATGCGTCTGTCGGTGTCGAGAGGGAGACCAGTAGGCCTCGCACTGAGCATCTTGCAGTCAGTGGTGTTGGTCAACTTCTTGGATTCTTGATGGCGGTGTCAACACGAACCACGACACGATCACGTGAAAGTCACATATTAACACAGCCACCGCCTTTCGTCTGGTTTATAGAATCTTATCGCGTTCAAGGACTTCGCAGATAGTGGTCTGTTATCATTGGCATGTTATCATTGGCAGTCATCCGGTACAATATCGGTGGGAACACTGGTGTTCATGCATCACGGTCGTTGCGCGCAGTTTCTCGGCCACACTCAAAGGTATTGTAATTGTGAAGTCGAAGTTTACCCACAACCTACACTGCACAGAATTATATGCATATCGCATCGTACGTAGTGGCTACTAAAAGAATCCATCAAACAGATGCTCAATTCGCTGGCTCCGGCTCACCGACAGCCCGGCGAGGCACAGAACCAAACGTCCTCGAGATCCCCAACTGAGTGAGAGGCCACGTTCTCTGTCGAACGAGCGAGCGCGGATGTCATCGAATGGATTTGAAGGATGTGACATGTGTAAACATGCGAGACTCGAGCTGGTTTCTATAAAATAGATCCTAGCTGAGTATGTTCTAAGGGTATCATCTTGTCGAGTCACGAATTATATAGACTTTTGGGTTGGTCCGTGCGCAGTGGCACGTCAGCGATCAGATAAATAAACTATTCCTCTCATCGCGACCAATACTTAGTACCACACGCTCATCGCTACTTCGCCAGCTGTTATGATCAGCGATACGTCTCCGAATGTCGGTTGCCTTTGCGATTCAGGTGTAGATAACGTACGACTGGAATACCTGGTACAATGATGTTCCAGCGCCGCGACCAGTGAGCTGGGCTGACGGTTACAGGCCCTCTTTAACCGTTTCTTGAATCGCATCTACCTGTGGAAATCTCGTGGTACAACGTGATCTGGGGGGATCCAGTGTGTTACGCTCTTTTTTCACTCCCAACTTCACGCCTATTGATTGGGAATACACAACGTTCAGGGATCTTGACTCTGAGCGAGTCCTGCTGTCACTCAACTTCTGCTTTTTGTAGTGGGGGCGACTTGCTCGTGTCCTTTACATTATGATCGAAATCCAGGACGTATATGTCTCTTACCTCGCTGAGAGGACAGTCAGTGCGGTATAAGTTTGGACTACTACTGGAGTGAGTGCCAGCCCACCAAAATATATGGTATTTGCTATCTATCAAGAACCTATTTGTATCTAGTACTCATGAAGGCTTGCTTCTTGACCACGGAACCCTATCACTACGCTGCTAGGCAGTAAGTGGACCCATGATTTCTCTCCCCATTTTGACTCCAATTACATTTTCCAGCGGTACATATACTAAGATTTCTTTCCTTCGCTGATGCCATCTCATTCACTTTTCATCAAGGAGAATTGGCTAAGTTGCCTGGCGATGAGGGGGGTGGCTACCATGAAACTCTTCTCCCTCCGGAGCCCACTAGGTTTGTGGCTGGTCTGGATGCGATCCATGTTGTATGAAGAATGGCGCCTCGTTTCAATGCCGCAGTGACTGTTCATCCATCCGTAAAGCTCTAAGCGACCTTGACATGCGTTCCTTTCTACCGGGTTATGAATTATAGCAGACCAACGCCGACCGAGAGCCTAATATTCCCTGATTGGAATTTGCGCAACACAGACGTTCTTTTCACGGACCGGACCTATCCCTACCAGTAAGCCACGTAATTTGCTCGCGAACCAATGTTCGCATGTTGAACTATGCCCTTATTCCTCTTAGTAACTGCAAAAGGATCATCACTCGGCGGCATATTGCGTTCGGCAATCTGGTTCCGCACTCACTTGCCGAGTGGTGATACTATCCGAGTGAACATCGCATTTAGAAACTCTTCAGCTTCACGAAAATGTCTCTCTTGTGGTTCACTTCTTAGGGAGGTTCTAGAGGGCAGTGCTAGATATAATATTGTCCCTGCCGGTTCACGTTCAACGTCTCACCTCACCATTTGGTCCCCATCCGATATCATCGCAAATAGCCCCGAGACTGAGCATGTTTATGGTGAGACGCGCGTTTAGTATCGAAGTATCGCAGGCTGAATATGCCCAGTGGTGGTACTGTAGGCTGGACCATGGCATGTACGAGCATCTTTGTTCCTTGTGAACCTACTGAACTGTTGAGATTCGAGCGTGTGTGTGATGGGACGGAATCATGACAGATTACTAGTTTCCCTGCACCACTTACTGTATTGCTTAGTGTCGAGTGATCTGCAGTGTTGCACGTAGCGATTACGACAAGTTTTCATCCACACAAGGCGTGTCGCTAACTTGTTTATCCACTGGTGGCAGTTCACACATGTGACCTGTTTCCGGTCCCACTAACATTCCATGTAACAATAGTGTCATAATTACTGTTCTTGCAACACACTCAGTTCCCCGAGTAACTCGCTTTACGCCACAGCAGGTGATTGTTTGTTCAGTGTCGTTCACCACAGTGGCTTTCTTAGAAGTAGTTGGCGTCAAACTCCTCACCTGAAATGACAGGGCGGATTGCAAGCTTACCATCATTTATTGACGTCCACAGAGTCTCGGACACGGGCACCGAGTTGCAACCTGGATTGAGCTCTGGAGACAGTAGGTTTTCGTGTTGGAATTTTTCTTTTTCGCACTGGTCCCCACCGGTTTTCCATTCTGGTTTGAAGGTTGCACAGGACATGTCCAAGTTTCCCTAGTATCAGCGAAAGTGAAACCTTGGTTTCATCGGGATGCAATCGCAACCCTCTGCTTCGCGCCCAGTTCACAGCACTTTCCCCTGTGACGGCCATTGTGGCCCTCGTTTCGAAGGTCAAGCCGCACCGCACTTTGGAAACCACCTGATCCTTTCTTCACGGAACGCACTAACATTGTTTGTCTGAGGCAACTATTTCCCCTCCTATCACCTACTGGAGCTACATAGCATCCGGAAGCACATCAAACGGGTTGGAAAGTGTTGGAAATTTTCACTGTGCGTACCTAGCTGAGACAATGGTTTATGGGACCTGATGCTCATGAGGATCCATGATATTGCAAGCGAGATATTATTCTGTATAGGCCTCGAGCTGCCTTGAGCTCATAACGGTTGAAGTGAGCTGCTTGATTTTATTCACTCCAACATGTTTCAACAACTCTGACACCTTCCGGAGTTGTATGGCATCACATAATGACTGCCTTCCGAAACATCGACATTTAGATCACTCCGATCACTACTGACGAGCAGCTGGGCTTGGGAAAGAACGATGATGGTTTCAAAGCTAATAGCGGCGCGCTGAAACCTTGACGAGAGCTGAGTATAAGAAGGGGTGCTACCACTGGCAGAAAGTTCTGCATTCCACTTGGCTCCTCAAAAAACGGGTGATGTACTCAGCACTACTTTCCCTGACGGTGCTGTCTCTGCTCCGGCAGGCAACTGCCATTGCACCGAGGCAATGCCCAAACGAGGCTATTGCGGCTGCATATTATACGGATATTGGGTCACTCTCATCCATCAGTTGGAACAGGTACAACACACTGTTCTTTGCTTTCGCGTAAGCCTGTCTATACCAATTTTGACGACACAGCTAACTGATCCCGAATAGTATCACGACCCCGAGCGTCTACAACCTTTCCTTAGCTGGATCTGATACATCACTCCTTACCGAGTTTGTTAGTCAAGCACATGAACATGTGAGTCTGTTTTATCAGTACTAAAGCAGTTACTTACCTATAGCACCAAGGGTGTTACTGCACATGGCGCAATTGGAGGGTGGACTGGGAGTCGCTTCTTTTCATCCAATGTAGCGACTCCGGAAAACCGTACTGCTTTCGTACAAACTGTGACAGGTTTCGCAGAGCAGTATGGGCTAGATGGCATTAACTTTGAGTAAGTTTCATCTTTTCCGTGATTACCGAGTACTAACTGTGCACTCGCCAGTTGGGAAATCCCGGGCAAGCAAGGCATAGGTTGCAATGTGATCAGCTCTAATGATACAGATAACTTCCTTTCTTTCCTCCAAGAGCTCCGTGCGGACCCTTTCGGTTCCCAATTGATACTCTCCGCTGCGGTTCCGCTCGCCCCGTTCTATAACTACTCCAGTCTTCCTTCCACGGATGTTTCTGGCTTTGCCGAGGTCCTCGACTACGCTGTCGTCATGGACTACGACGTTTGGGGCTCGTGGTCAGCCACTGTCGGACCGAACGCACCTCTTAACGACAGATGTGCTGCTCCAGCTGACCAGGTCGGCTCTGCGATTTCGGCTGTTGATGCTTGGACTGTTGCCGGATTTCCAGTCAGCAAGATCGTGCTCGGCGTTGCAGGTTGTGGTCATTCCTTCAGCGTCCCGGTTTATGGCGCATTCGTTGAAGGCTCCCAGACAGAACTTGCCGCATACCCAAAGTTCAATGCCTCGAATCGACCGCCCGGCGATTCACAAAGCGGTACCGGCGGTGTCGATGAATGCGGAGTTTATGAAAAGCCTGGTGGCACCTACGCCTTTAGCAGCCTCGTCGAGGATGGCTTCATGACGACGGAAGGCCATCCGGGTCCGGGTATCTACTACCGCTTCGACACTTGCAGTCAAACTGTTGAGTGTTCCCGATTTTTGCGCTCGTGACTCTTTGTTCTAACCACTTTGTTCAGGCGTACGTTTACAACAAAACGTCCGAAATCATGATCTCTTTCGATGATCCCGCGGCGTTCGGTGCCAAGGGTACCTACATCCTTGAAACCGGTCTGAAAGGATTTGCGTTTTGGCAACAAGTAGACGATCACAACAATTTGCTCATCGACTCCATCAGGACTGCAGCAGGCTTCAACTCCGAGCTTGGTTCCAACCGGAAGCGCGACTGGAGATGGAACTTCTAGCTGGCATCCAATATTTTTACACTATAGATAGAAGATATCGTACCTTTACGCTCGTTTCGGACGCTTGCAGTCTTGCACCCACACAACTTTATATACCCATGGACGCGGTATTTTGGCTTTCGTGGTACATTTCGAGCGTTCACATATTCGAATCTTATTCCGAAGCAGTTTACTTGTAACAAAGACCTAAAGGGCTACATTATAGCCTTGAGTCACAGTAGGGTAGGGGTCGATCTTCCCACGTTCCTGCATTAGTTCAGCATCATCTCTCTGATTACTAGGTTGAAAGTCTCGGACCAACTCTCACATGGATCAGATTTAGAATATATCTGCGTATCTGGTGGGATGTATGGAAATATGTGTTGACATACGCTACGTTTCGTACATAGACAACTAGCTTACCTTTTTTAGTGCTTTATTCACACAGCCTCGTTTAGTCCGACACATTCCTCAGTCGTTTCACACTCGTTATGGTCCTCACTGAATGTACCCTAGCTCACAGTTCATTAATATGTATCGGCCGCCAGCAAGAGCTTCCGGTGTTGTCGAGATGGGAAGACTGTCTTCAAGATTTTTCCGACTTGTTGATTCACACATGTTTACGGGGAAAGACGCACAACATGGGTTCCGATCGAGTGCTTCATTCACCTGAGATAGCTTCGTGACGCATGGCCCACATGATTCTCGTAGCCAGAAGCATGCGTCGCGAAGAGGTGCGAATGTTGAGCGTGTTGAAATCGGAACGGTCGGGCGCAGAGGACGGGGCACAACGGACGCTACGTAGAGTCGGCGTAATTAAGTAATTCGAATATTAAGTAATTATGCGCGAGGCTGAATTCCAACAGAGCTTGGCCAAGTATAAGTAAGTCATGCGAGTCGCAGAGGTGGATACTGCGCTTGTCCTAGCTCCCCCGGAATTCCAGAAATTTGTAATGTCTTTTGCAGTGCTTGACGATGCTGTCTGTTATCCAGCCGGTGGCTTCCCTTTTGTCGACCCCCGGCACGAGCAAGACTGTCGCGGCTGCCTGGTACACCGGTTGGCATGCCACGGAAGGGTTTCCGCTCTCAGCGGTTAGTTGGGACAAGTACAACACGCTGATATACCCTTTTGCGTAACCCTACCTGACTTTATCAAACTTTGCTCCATTCAAAGAGAGACTGTTGACGCTAGGGGTCGTGACACTGCCCAGGAAGAGTCAACTGCTTCACCAGACCCACCACTCCTTCCTCAATTTGTCAGTCAAGCACATGAACACGTGAGTCTATGTGCTTGTTCTGAAACCTTCGTTTACCTGTATCACCAAGGGTGTCGCTGCACATATTGCGATCGGAGGCTGGGGCGGTGGCCTCTGGTTTTCATCGGACGTGGCAACCCCGGAAAACCGTACTGCTTTCGTAAAGACTGTGGCAGATTTTGCAGAACAGTATCAATTAGATGGCATCAACTTTGAGTGCGTCTCGTATTGCCTCACCTCAGCTGACGGGCGCTAAGTGCGAACCTGCCAGTTGGGAGTATCCAAAAAACCAAGGCATAGGCTGTAACACGATCAGCCCCAATGATACCCAGAATCTTCTTTACTTCCTTCAAGAACTCCGTGCGAACCCAGTCGGGGCCAAGCTGACGCTCTCCGCCGCAACCGCGCTTAGTCCGTTCTGCGACGCTTCTGGCAGTCCTTCTACAAATGTGACCGGCTTTGCTGAGGTCCTCGATTATATTGCCATCACGAACTACGATGTCTGAGACTCGTGATCATCCGTGTCGGACCCAATGCTCCTCTGAATGACACGTGTGCACCATCTGCTGACCAGGATGGCTCTGCGGTTTCAGCCGTCAAAGCATGGTCCGCGGCTGGAATGCCAGTCAGCCAGATCGTGCTCGGTGTGCCTTCCTATGGTCACTCCTTCAGTGTCTCGCCTTCCAATGCCATTGTTAACGGCTCCAAGACTGAACTTGTTCCATACCCGATGTTCAACGCGTCCAATCAGCCGCTCGGTGATGCATGGGACGATACGGGCAGTGTGGACGCCTGCGGTGTATACGAAGGACCTGGTGGCACGTTCAACCTCTGGGGTCTCGTCGATGGTGGCTTCCTGAATACGGAAGTAAACCCGGCGCCGGGCATCTACTATCGCTATGACGTTTGCAGTCAAACTGTTGAGTGACTTTTATGCTGGGACGTGTATCCCACTCGCACCTCTGACCTGACGATCTTTTTGAAGCCGTATGTCTACAACGAAACGTCTCATGTCATGGTTTCGTTTGACAACGTTCAATCGTTTGCTGCCAAGGGTCAGTACATCAAGGAGACTGGCTTGAGAGGATTTGCAATGTGGGGAGCAGGAGGCGACTATCATGATATGCTGCTCGACTCTATTAGGTTGACGGCTGGGTTCGATTGCTAGAAGTACTACGCGTACCGTTGGGCTGGCAGTACAGCAGTAGCTATCATAATGAGTTAGTTGTATGTACTCTGAACCTCCACATGAATACTAGTCACTTGTGAACGACTCGGAAATCGAGAGGGTTTAGGTTCTACTTGTAACTACCAGCTTCGGACGACATCGAAAGTTCGCCAGGCCATCAGTGGTGCGGATTCTGGTTCTAAGCAGTCCGGTCCACCTGGAACCTTGTGGCCGGATGGGTGATACAGGACAAAATGGTTGGTACAGAACCCTACTGTACTCACTTTCGTGATTGGGCTTGGCATTCAGCAGCGGAGATCGCCAGCGTATTTGCAGGAAATCGCCAGTAGGTTTTTAATGTAACGCGGACTCATCGTACTACGCTCGTCTCTCTGTACTTCGCTACTCCCATTTCATCTTACCGCTACTGCGAATCCATCATGATCCAATCTGTAGACTGACATCTCGGAGTGATATCCAAAGATATCGGAAATCAAAAATATTTATCGTGTTCGATAATGTTCTCGGTTAGAATGCAGGTTCCAGAGTACAGGTAGCCACAAAGCTATCCCTCGGTAAACATTGGTTCGCTCGGCAGTGGTTTTACTGATGCGTGACGTTTGAACCAAGACAAAGTTTTTCCCTTCCAACAACAAAAATTTATCCGAATCAGGGACTAGACCGACCGGAGTACAAGAATTCTGGCGAGCTGCCTCCTCGATGCACACTGCACGATCGTGACCCAATACATATTCATTCTACCTTTGCTGGCGTTCGCTCAGACTTGTGCACCGTTTCGTTTGCAACCCGGGTACCAGACTCCCTCTGAGCCACCAAACACAGCGCCATGCTCAGCCGAAACATGCGGCCATGATCCGGTTCAAGCGCCAATTACGAGCGTGCTAGGCTAGTGCCCCGTACTATTGAGTATTGACCCTGTATGTGGTAAAGTAAACCCTCTTCTTCTTTTCTTTGGCGTGTTTTCCATCACGGTTGATTATCCCAGGGAACCAGATTGTGGCGAATTTATTTCAGGCAAGCATGTTCGAGTCTGTTGTCCGTGTTGAAGCATTCAGGTATTGCGAACGTTGTTCCAATTGCTTGTTCTGAGCTGTGCAATTTATTAGCACTCTCTCGGTCAACACAATCGGTTTGTAGATGCACTACGAGTAAGTTCTGCTTAGTGCAAACTCAATCCGAAAGGCATCATTATTGATTGGGTCGTGCAGTTGCGACAAATTTGCGCCTACGGGGAACTTTAATCATTATATGAGTGTGTCATGGTCCATTCATTCACAAAAACTCACCCCCAAGTTTGGTCAGAATACTTCAAGACGCGAAGAAGTTGCGAACATATAACGGCAGCCGAAAACTTGAGTATAAGTAGGGGCCTACAGAAGTGGTACCACTAGGGACCTGCGCACCGCACTCGACCCGCGATGTCTTTTGCAGTCCTCCTTTCTCTCGCAGTGCTGTCCGTCCTCAATGGTGTGACGTCCCTTCCAACGACCTCTCAGTCTGTTGCGGCTGCTTGGTACACCAGTTGGCATGCCACTGGCACGGAGGCGTTCCCGCTCTCAAAAGTCAGGTGGGACAAGTATAACACGTTGATCTACTCATTTGCGTAAGCCCATCTCACCATATCAGTCTTGACTCTGAGGCAGCTGACTATCCCTGGAACAGTGTCACGACCTCGGACGGTTATCTTTCACTGGATGGATCAGATCCATCGCTCCTCGCCAACTTTGTTACTGAGGCACATGGGCACGTGAGTGTGTATTGTTCAGCGCCAAAGCAACTATTCACCTGTAGCGCCAAGAATGTTGCTGCGCATGTTGGAATCGGAGGTTGGGGCGGAAGCATCTACTTTTCATCCAACGTAGCAACCGTAGAAAAACGTACTGCTTTCGTTGCAGCTGTGAAGGAATTCGTGGTTAAATATGGTTTGGATGGCATTGAATTCGAGTATGTCTTGATTCCTTTTCAATTGACGCAGTGCTGAGTGCATGCTCGCAAGTTGGGAGTACCCATACAAGCAAGGCATAGGTTGCAACACGATCAGTGATGCTGATACATCGAACTTCCTTCTCTTCCTTCAGGAGCTCCGTGCCATTGTCGGGGACACCTTGACGCTTACCGCCGCCGTTTCAGTCAACCCATTCAACGACGCATCTGGTAAACCTTCCACGGACGTGTCCGGCTTTGCTCAGGTCCTCGACTACATTGTCATCATGGACTACGACGTTTGGGGCTCGTGGTCATCCGGCGTCGGACCTAACTCCCCTCTGGATGACACATGTGCTACTTCCAACCACCAAGCTGGCTCTGCGGTCTCAGCAGTCAAAGCGTGGACTTCCGCTGGGATGCCAATCGACAAGATTGTTCTCGGCGTCCCTTCCTATGGTCACTCCTTTAGCGTGTCGCCTACTGATGCGTTTGTTCCTGGTTCCAAGGAACTCGCTCCATACCCCAAGTTCGATGCTTCAAAGCAACCCCTCGGTGATGCATGGGGTGACAGCAGTGGCGTCGATTCGTGTGGTGTCAACCAAGGACCACCCGGCACCTTTGAGTTATGGGGCCTCATTAACGGTGGCTTCTTAACTCAGGAAGGAAAACCAGCTGATGGTATCCACTATCGCTACGATGAGTGTAGTCAAACTGTTGAGTGGCTTCAATACTTGTATGATGTTGTGCCTTTGAACTGACGGCCTCGTTTCAGCCATACGTGTACCACGAGGAGTCCGAAGTCATGGTTTCCTTTGACAACGCTGACTCGTTTACTGCCAAGGGCGAGTACATCAAGAACAAGGGTTTGAAAGGGTTCTCCATGTGGGAAGCTGGAGGAGACTTCAATGATATTCTTCTCAAATCTATTAGGTCTGCTGCTGGATTTCCCTGATTACTGGAACGGCGCGACACAAGTTCCAGTGTAGATTACTTGTATTGCACTCTGTTCACTTCATCCGCACATTGCATTGAATACGCCGTTGATATTCTTTGAATAAACCAGACAGAACTATGAGCAACTCAGCGATCAGAATCGACACAACATCGCACCACGCGCGAACAGATACGCAGTGTCTCTTGCAGTGGTTTGATGGTGTGGCCCATCGGAGAGTCTCGCATCGTTGGCCAGAACATGTCGCACACCCAATGAACCGGTGACGGCCACACTCTGGAGCATTTAAACCTAAGCATACTACTAGCAATGTGTGTCCGGAGGCATCGACATTTCACGAAATCGAAGTCATTGAGGAAGACGAAGACATACAGCTGAGATGCTTTCCAAACCTTCATAAAGTTCTATACTTAATAAACGTTTTTCTCTTGCTATTCTCTCTACAATGGATCATTATTCGTTCCACGGGCCACTTACACCGACTGAGTGGAACATCCTCTACAGTTGTACACGGGCCGTGGACTTGATGAGGAATTGCTCAAAAGACACACATCTTGGTCCCTCTTCTCATTGATTTATTAGTCAATTCATTCAATTCGGATTTGTTCGGACATTATCACGAGTTCTATCTGAAGTAAGCGGTGCTGGGGGTCATCGATCGATTCATAAAACAACATGCGTAAATAAGAGTCGATATTGCATGCACGTGTCGTAGGGCTTACGAACAGGACTCGGCTAACTTGTAGATGGCAGTTCAAAGTTCTTCGCTTCAACGACAGAGATTTATCCGAGTCAGGGGCTGGACCAATCGAAGTACAAGAATTTGTGCCCGCGGAATTTTGGCGAGCCGTTGCTCTTCTTTGTGCATCATTTTCACACCTTCGTTTTGCAACCCAGGTACTGGGTCACTGAACGTGGCACGATGCTCAGCTGAAGCATACAGCCATGATCAGGTTTGAGCGCCAATTACGAGCGGACCGGCGACCGTGTATGTGTAAACCGTGATTGAAGGGAACCGCACTGTAGCGAAGGCGAGCATGCTGAAGCATTCAGGTAAACGTCGTTCCAATTGCTTGCTGTGAGCTGTACCACTCTCGATTCATACAATCGACTTGCGAGACACTGCGAGTAAGTATTGTAAACTCATGTTCGTTCCGAAAGGCATCACTGATCGAACAGCTTGGAGTTGCCACATGACCAATTTGTACCTACCGAGAACATCAATTTTTATTATAATATTGGATGTGTCACGGTCCATCATTCGTAGAAGCTCACCACCGTGTATGGTCAGAGTACTTTGGGATGCGAAGAACTTGCGAGCGTGTGATGGCAGCCGAAAGTTTATGTACAAGATAGGGACCCACTAGGGACCTGGACGCCGCACTCGACCCGCGATGTCTTTTGCAGTTCTCCTTTCCCTCGTAGTGCTGTCTGTCCTTAATGCGGTGACATCCCTTCCAACGACCCATAAGTCTGTTGCGGCAGCTTGGTACACCGGTTGGCATGCAACCGGCCCGAATGCGTTCCCGCTCTCAAAGGTCAGCTGGGACAAGTATAACACATTGATCTACTCTTTTGCGTAGGCTGCTTCACCATATTAGTCTTGATGGATCAGATCCATCGCTCCTCAATGACTTTGTTACTCAAGCACATGAACACGTGAGTGTATTGTTTGGCGCGCTAAAACAGTGATTTACCTGAGCGCTAAGAATGTTGCTGCGCACGTTGGAATCGGAAGTTGGGGTGGAAGCGTCTATTTTTCATCCAACTTAGCAACAGCAGAAAAGCGTACTGCTTTCGTAGCAGCTGTGGTAAAATTCGCGGTTGCACATGGCTTAGACGGTATCGAGTTCGAGTACGTCTTGATCCCTTTTCAATTCAATTGACGTCGTGCTAAGTGCACGCTCGTAAGTTGGGAGTACCCAAACAAGCAAGGCATAGGTCGCAACACGATCAGTGATGCTGATACATCGAACTTCCTTCTCTTCCTTCAGGAGCTCCGCGCCAATGTCAGGAACACCTTGACGCTTACTGCCGCAGTTTCGATCAACCCATTCAACGACGCATCTGGTAAACCTTCCACGGACATGTCCGGTTTCACTCAGGTCCTCGACTACATTGTCATCATGGATTACGATGTTTGGGGCCCGTGGTCATCTCGCGTCGGACCTAACTCCCCTCTGGATGACACATGTGCTACTTCCAACCACCAAGCTGGCTCTGCGGTCTCAGCAGTCAAGGCGTGGACTTCCGCTGGGATGCCAATCGACAAGATTGTTCTCGGCGTCCCTTCCTATGGTCACTCCTTTAGCGTGTCGCCTGCTCATGCGTTTGTTCCTGGTTCCGAGCCCAAGGAACTCGCTTCATACCCCAAGTTCGATGCTTCCAAGCAACCCCTCGGCGACGCATGGGGTGACAGCATTAGTGTCGATCCAAACGGGGTCAAGCGGGGACCATCCGGCACCTTTGAGCTATGGGGTCTCGTTGACGGTGGCTTCTTAACTCAGCAGGGGAAACTAGCTGATGGTATCTATTATCGCTACGATGAATGTAGTCAAACTGTTGAGTGGCTTCAATACTTGTGATATCGTACCTTCGAACTGACGGCCTCATTTCAGCCATACGTCTATAATGAGATGTCCAAAGTCATGGTTTCCTTCGACAACGCTGACTCATTCACTGCCAAGGGCAAGTACATCAAGAAAACTGGTTTGCGAGGGTTTTCCATGTGGGAAGCTGGAGGGGACTTCAACAACATTCTCCTTGACTCTATTAGGTCTGCTGCTGGATTTCCCTGATTGCTGGAACATAAGCTCCGGTGTAGATTACTTGTATTGCACCTCTTTCCACTCTGCTCGCACATTGTATCATACGCCGTTGACATCGTGAGTAAAACCGGACGGAAACTAATCGACACCTACGCTGTTGACTCTAGTTTGTGTTCAACACAAGTCACGTCGCACTGAGGACTCCAAGGCGACCAGAATTCTGCTAAACTTGGACCCACTTACGATTGCATGATGCCAGATTAATCACTGAGGTGTCGCACTTACCGGTCCGATAGTCGCTCCCCCGAAGTACTCGGGCCGCGCGGGTCGGGCGATCATCGATATTGATAAGGCTTGCCTCCTCCAATACTAGGACTCCTAGTCTAGGAGAGTTGGAGATGCGAAGTCTGTTACACCTGGTGTCTTTGATGTACTAAGGCGAGCTCGCCTAGATGATTCATTATCGACTTATCTTTTGAATCAGCCAGCCAAATCACTCATGTATGTATACCAAATTACTGCCAGCATTTACCTAATGCACCCTTTCATCACTTGGCAAAAAGTACAGGAGTATATAACAAAGTACTCACGAACATTTCATGGTAACAGGGTTGCCCTCATGGAGCATCGCCTGGTGCGGTTTAAACCCAGAAGCTAGCTGACGAGTTTAAAAAGAGGTTCGTTTTTACTCGGCTCAGCACTTGGGACCCGAGGTATTCGTGATGTCCACCGCAGTCCCACTTTTTCTGACAGTGCTGGCTGTCCTCCTGCGGACGTCTCTCGCACTGATCTCAAACAACGCTCAGCCCATCGCAGCGGCATGGTACACTGGTTGGCATGCTAGCGACTCTGCGAAGGCCTTTCCGCTGTCAGCGGTCAGCTGGGAAAAGTATAACACACTGATCTACTCTTTTGCGTAAGTTGGCTTGAGTGTCAGTCTTGACGTTGGTAAATGGCTGACTGTATCCGGGCAGTATCACGACCCCAAGCGTTAATGAACTTTCCTTGGATGGATCGGATCCATCACTCCTTCACGACTTTGTTCTCCAAGCGCATGCACACGTACGTGATCTTGAAGGTCTGGTTCTAAAACGATCGTTTACAGTGACACCAGGGTGTCGCTGCTCATATTGCGATTGGAGGTTGGGCTGGCGGCCGCTGGTTCTCATCTGATGTAGCTACCTCGGAGAACCGTACTGCTTTCGTCGAAACTGTCGCAAAATTTGCACAGAAATATGACCTGGATGGCATTAACTTTGAGTAGGTCTTTACTTTTTCTGAGTTGACTAGCACTGAGTGCGAACCCGCAGCTGGGAGTTTCCAAACAAACAGGGCATAGGTTGTAACACTATCAATCCTCATGACACACAGAACTTTCTTTCCTTCCTCCAAGAGCTTCGTGGGAAGGTTGGGTCCAATCTGATGCTTTCTGCCGCGGTTTCCCTCGCACCGTTCATTGATTCCTCCGGTAAACCATCCGAGGACATGTCAGGCTTTGCCAGGGTCCTGGATTACGTCACTGTCATGGACTATGACGTCTGGGGACCGTGGTCGTCTGCTGTCGGGCCCAACTCTCCTCTGAATGACACATGTGCTACCCCTGCCCACCAGGTTGGCTCGGCGGTCTCAGCCATCAAAATGTGGACCGCCGCGGGAATGCCAATCAACAAGATTGTCCTCGCTGTTCCTTCCTATGGACATTCTTACAGCGTCTCACCTTCTGATTCATTCGCTGATGACTGCGAGACCGAACTTACTGCATACCCGATGTTCAATGCTTCGAATCAGCCTCTTGGCGATGTATGGGATGATAGTAGCAGCGTTGATGCATGCGGTGTTCTCCAAAAGCCTGGCGGCTCATTCAACTTGTGGGGGCTGATTGAAGGTGGGTTCTTGACTAAGAAAGGTGACCCAGCGCCGGGTATCCACTATCGCTATGATGATTGCAGTCAAACTGTTGAGTGAATTCATGTAATGGTCTTGTGCTTTGGAGCTGATGATGATCTTGTGTAGCCATATGTTTACAACGCAAATTCTGAAGTTATGGTTTCTTTCGATAATGCTAGATCATTTGCTGCCAGGGGAAAGTTCATAAAGGAATTTGGTTTGAGAGGGTTTGCGATGTGGGAAGCAGGAGGTGACTATAATGACATTCTGCTTGACTCGATTAGATCGGCAGCTGGATTTGCTTGATAACCTTTGATAACGTACCACACAAGTCCCTGAGTCTACTGGTAGCCTCACTCCACACTAGAGCTGATCTTGATTGCTGTATAACTATTCCTCATGGGCGATATCGACGAGTCTCAGCCTACGCACAATGTCGACGGCGCAACCGAAACGGCGGCATGGCCACACTTTCCCCGTTCTGATGACCCCACCGTTGGAGTCGACCAACAAACCTACGATAATCTTGTTCGCTACACAAAGTATGCGTCTGGTGCTTACCAAGTGATATGTCCTCGCCCGGTGGGGAATACCCTCATAGCCCGGGTCAGTATTTGCTGCTAATCTTGGAAAACATGCTGACACCTCGCTTATCAGTTTCACGATATAATCACTTCGACAAAAGGGTTTATCGCTAGGGATGACAAGCGGAAAGAATTCGTCGTCGCGTTTAGGGGGTCGTCAGACACCACCAGCGCCCTTCTGGGTAGCGTACCATCTCAATCTTTGCCTGGTTCTCGCTGGCCTCCTTTGACACTGACGTGCAGACGTCTCCATCATACTTGTGCCGTTTCAAGGCCACGGATTACCCCCATTAGATCCGTCCGCAGCGTTACGCTCAGCTGAACCGCGCGCCCATGTCGGCTTTCTCCTTGCCTACAACAGCGTCGCGCAAAAGATTCTGGATGAACTCGGACTTCAATTAAGAGCGTATCCATCATACAGTATCGTTGCATGTGGTAAAGTCAACCCCGTTGCGTTCCCCTTGTGACGAAATGAATCATATTAAATGGGTCTAGGTCATTCATTAGGGGTAACCGAATTATGGCTTGTCTGAGTCTGACCAGCACGTTTAAATCTTTGCCCAACAGGGATCCCTTGCGAGCATTGCTTCGGTCGCTTTTAGTCATACGTTTCCTGGGAGGTGTGTTTCCTTGTATACATTTGGTACGTCGTCTTCGCGAGAATGAACAATTGTTCAAACTATGCGTTGTCAGGTCAACCTCGTGTCGGAAATCCCCCACTTGCAGAGCTCGTTGAACGCGTCATCGGTACTGATAGAATTTATCGATGTAAGTCTCCTTCGTTATCGCGAGTTTCGCAATGACAGAGATGATGGGTAGGCGTACACATGGTTGGTGAGTCCCACACTTTGATCTATTCGGCGTCGATCTAGTCTATTGATAGACTAACACGTATCAGACGGCGTCCCGACGATGATTCCAACCCGACTTGGTTATCGACACTTGTATGCTGACCCCACGGGATCGTTTTCCATGTCTGATCTCAGAAACTTGATTGCAGTGGCGCGGAATATTGGCAATTTACTGAACTAGGTTCTCGTTGCAATCGTCGTTATCTGCTATCTATGACGAAACTAAGCGGATGATGTCAGGTGTCCCGAAGAACGTGAAACGCTTCGAGGGAGGCGAAGATCCGAATGGCAGCGCCAGCATTCGTGAGCCATATGCCCGATGCTCCAACTAGAAGTTTTGACGAGGCTTTTAGCGTCCACTGGCATTAACCCCGCTCACTGGGTCTACTTTCAACAGCGTGAGTTTCCTTTTTCCACAAAAACCTTCCTATCGCCTCGGACTGGCATGGACCATGTTCGGGCTATGCTTACATTCTAACTTTGGGATATGTAGCTATGGCGTTGGACCCCACCGTATGCATGTAGCCCAGGTGGAAGAACTGATCGTGGTAACAAATACCCCCGCCCGACACACATGGATTGCATCGGACTATGTAGCAAGTCATCTTCTCTACATCCGGTCTCGGCAAGAGACTGAGATGGGTCGACATCTTCGGACAAAGATCGGTCCCATGAATGGCATAGATTATTGTATTTGAATTAGTCGTACAGGGTTCTTCTCTCATTTGAAACACCTCAGCATATCTCCGGATGGGATCCTTGTCCCCAGGTGGCCCAACTTGACCCCGTCGTGCCCGAATCGCGCATGCGAATAACCCCAGGAGGCTAAAGGGTAACTCGGGTTCCCGCCGTGGGGTGCAAGATGACGTCTGATGCCTGATGTGAGAGAAGGCTATCGACGTCGTCTCGATGGTGTTTGTCATTGAAGACGAACCAGTTCATATAAAGAATGAAATGGAATGTGTCATGAGGCAAGCATTATCTGCCTCCGAATCTCGGTACGATAACAATAGGATTCGGTTTTGTGATCATCGATCGTCGGTGCTCGTTGGGAGTACGGAATCCTGCAAGGATGATGAAAACGCGAACTGGGCGCGAACGCCGCACGCACGCAAATGGACCGAGAAAAATGAACTGGTCAGCTCAGGCACTGATCCCGCACGTCGTACTTGCCAGCTCAGCATCTAAATCGATGTTTGTATGAGATGACAAGCAGGATGCACACGCAGGTCCTCAGGAAATTGAATGCTCGATACATGGAAGACGCGTGGAGGGTGTCAAGATGTGCCCGCACTTGGAGATGGATGACACTCAATTATCGTAAGACGGCCGAGGAAAACGGTGCGCCATGAACCAGACATTGGATTATGTCGAGGGATCGACGATGGATTCTCAGGCCGTGCAAGCAGAAGCATAAGTTAGATAAAAGGTGAATAGGGCTGATAATAATATGATTAAAGTTGGGAGGTATCACCATCATTTTACATCGAGCGTACATCCTACATAAGGAACACGAATGTTAGTAGGCACATCCATACACACGAATCAAGAACAAAGGGGACAAGGGCAGCGCTTCGAATCTGGGCATAACGAACACCTCTTTATTTTGTCACTCACCGCATTGATGTGTGCAGACACCAGGATTGTCCGAACAGTGAGCTGACCCATCCACAAGACTGTAAGTTCATCAGATTTCACAAACAGGAAAACACTAACCTTTGACGCCGTGGTCACCATATCGCAGAAGGTGCTGATCGAGTTTATCGGCGCTGAGTTGTATGTCTCAGTCTGGTATTAGGACACACCAAACGAGGGCTGCTAGAGACAGCTCGAGGGTGGATTCCGTAGAGAAGTGGATCAAGCCAAGACAATATCGTGATCAGCTGATTTTGCTCGACGGAAGACGTCTGGTACAATGTGAAACATCATGACATGGCTTTTTCGGGTTCGTGTTACCGAACGATAAGAGCGAAGATGAAGGCTGTTCTACGTACCTTGGGGCACTGAGGATGCCGGTGCACGGGCACTGCTCGCCTATGAGCATTTGGGCTGCTGAAGCGTCGGGTATCAGTTGGCGAACGGAAATACTGCGGGTGTCTTTGGCAGGCAATTTTGTGATGCGGTTTTCTCGAAACGGGATAGCTTCACGACCGGTAATCACATGAGCCAGGCAGATGACCTTGAGTATTGGATGTATTAGGTCGTTCGTATAGTGGTGGTGGTAGCAAGTAAAGAAAAGTGTTGCTCAAAATGGCTTCATTTGCTGCAGAGCCGAGTTGTCTAACTCAGGACCGGGCCTGTTGACCTCAAACTGAACACGTCTCGAAATTTGTTTCACTCCCTGGCGCCGTACCTTATCCCTCATTTTCATTGCTAATATTCATCGTGACGACCTGTAATGCCCGAATCTGATTCACAGACGCTTCACAGAGTCCTCAGAAGGTTGGCACAATGGGCAGTATGGTCCTTCTTCAGCGAGGTGCGCGTCGTAGGAGCAGAGAACGTTCCCGTACAAGGACCGATCATCGTGTAAGTTACTCAGTTCCGAGACCAGACTCCACCGAGAGACCCTTGGCCGTGCTCAACGGACGCTCTGGATACACCTCCATGCGTTCATCGCGAGTCCAGGTTTCCTTGTAACTTAATGTTAACCCGTCTACTTTTTGCAGTACCGCAACTCATCATAACATGATTCTTGACCCTTCCATTCTCTGTCAGTCCGTTTTACGTGCCGTTGTTGATCACACGACGAACCAACGAATGCCCACAGCGACTTCATTTCCTCACCGGAGAATCTTGAACTATTGGTCGAAAGGTGCGGACGTGACCTCAGCTTGGTTACTCGATCCAATGACACCTACCTTCAAATCCGGCAGCATCCCTGTTCAACAACAAGTTTTTGGCTTGGCTTCTCTATTCTTCTGGAAACATCCCTGTCGACCGTAAGTCCAAGGACCGCCAGATCCTGTTCCGCGGAACGTTCGAGGCTCTCGCTAGAGGTGGTGCTGTCGCTCTTTTCCCCGAGGGGACTTCCTACACCGAACCTCGAATTATGCAAGTCAAAGACGGTGCTGCTTGGGCGGCGCTAGAATACACAAAATGGGCCGCACACCACGGAATCAAAGGACCCCAAGTTACGATCGTGCCTGCGGCAATTGTATATACAAATAAGTCAAAGTATCGTAGTGATGTGAGTATGTCCAGCATACACTCTGGTCAGTCGCTAATGGTCTCCAATTATTCTAGGTGATCATGGAGTGAGAAGATACTTGGGACCCATAGATCCTCTCTTCTAACAAACGCTCTACAGATTTGGTCCGCCGATCTCTATGGATCAGTACGAGGAACAATTCGTTTCTGATGCCGAGGGTTCCGCTCGCGCCGCCGTCAAGCGCCTCACGCGCGCAATCGAACGGCAGCTCGTGGAAACAACCATCAATGCCCCAGACTGGTAAGCCGTTCTCTATGTTACCCGTAACCCAGAAGTCGACGGCATTGTACGTAGGAACACGCTTTATGTTGCTCGAATGGCGCGAGATCTACTTTGGGAAGACGAACGCTCAATCGATTTGAACGAATTCGTGACTGTATCTCAGACGTGAGTTATCCCCGATCTCCGCCTCTCGACTCGCACGATCTACTCACGTTCATGCTTAGTCTCGTTGACCTTTTCTCGACCAAGGACGCAACGCTCGACTTCTGCTCCGTGCGTCGCCACCTTCTAGAATACTATTCGCTCCTTCAGTCGACACGTCTTACGAACTCTGTCTTGTCCTCGCTTCCTCTCCCGGAAACCTTGTCCCCAACTCATCCGACGCCGCTTCCTTCTCGACTTCTGACCCTCTCGACTCTCATCCGCGATACCATTGCGGCCCTCATTCGACTACCCTTCTTTCTGTTACCACTCGTCCTCCATCTACCCGTGTACGTTATGAGCCGACTTGCAGCGGGCCTTTCTGAGCACGAAGAGGAGACTCAGGCACAGAACAAGGTTGTCATCGGTCTGTTGTTACTAATGTTGATTTATCCCACAGCATTCTGCGCGCTGTGGGCTGTACTGAGCTTTACGAGCCACGGCGCGTTGGTGGCGGGACTAACTGTATGGGCATTCGCGTACTATCACACGAGGCTGGTTAACGGTGGGTCAATCGTGTTAACTCGTCAATGTGGTAAATGACGGTGACTATGCGGGTGGCGACAGATAACTATCTGCAGTGGGTGTCTTTTCATTTATCAGCCCCTTCTCTTCTTCGTGCAGGGCATCATCAGCCACTGACGCAAATGAACCCTACTAGCTTTAAACGCGTCATCGCGGCGTGGCGTGTCCTGGTAGGCGTGTGGGCCCCCAAGCGTTGGGATCTCTCCCTCTCCGCGCTGTCCGAATACAATACGCCTCACATCCCAGCCGAGAGCCCCTGGATCGAGCGCAGACAAGGCTCTTCCAGCTCGGACCTCCCCGCACAGGCGACGGAACCACCCGTGGTGCTCAAGCGGAAACGTCCCGCATCCCGCCAGATCATGCGCCATGTGCTGCGCGCGCGTGGTGAGGCTGTGCGCGCTCTGGCAAGCTTCTTTACAGCACTGGAAGATGCAGGCGAGAACAAGCACGTTGTGGCGTCAACGCATCTGGCGCGGCGGTTCGGGTGGGTCAATGGTGGGGACGTGGAAGGGCAAGGTCAGGGTTCTGCTGTGGAGGTCGCTGAGGCGCAGGGTTTCAGGCGTGCTCACGAAGTTATTTCGTTCCTGAGATCGAGAGGGGCCAAGATTGCGACATTGGAGAGGGAGATCGAGGGTGGGTGGGCTGTGGCGCTGGTTAGCGAGGAAGATCTGACGCCAGCTGAGAGTGAAAGTGAGGACGACGACGTCGTCCTGATTCCAAGCGAGGTCCAGGCCACCGCGTCCGCAGACGGTGTCTGTAGTGGACCAGACTCTCTAGTGCGTAGTTAGGGTCTGCAATGTGTCCGCCCCGCCGGATCCAGGCGCAGTCAAAAAAAAAAAGGAGTCAGGGTGGTCAAGCGAGAACATTGGACTTCGTTTGAAGCAATATTACACCCTAAGCGGGCCCAACGTTGATCTGCGTTTTGGCCACGCCACTCAAATTTTTTTTTCTTGCTTGCTTGCCAACAGGTTGACACGATCGTGCACAGGAACGCCATCACGGAGTTCTTGCGTACCAGAGCGTTGGTAAGTTTGAGCATTGAACAGGTTAGTCTTTAGCAGAGCCCAAAGACGACAGTTGAATAGCCATCTCGGGGTAGCGAAGGGGGGAGGCGACGAGAACCGACCCATAATCATGAATCATCCACCCACGTCCATGCGGGAGATAATCCCCGTCAATCATGACACCCCCCATTGAATGACGAGCCGTTCCCTTCGAGATCCCCTCCCCCCTCCCTCTCGCGAGCACACACGCGCATGTCGAACGATCTGGGTTCGCGTCGTGCACGAACAAGAACCCCACTTTATCGTCCAATGAATATGAGAATGTGGAGTCGAAAAGAGGGAGGAGAACGCTTCTCTCGGACCATACCACAATCAGTAAGAATGGACGTGATCGTTGGGCAGCGCAATGGCAACAACAAACATGATGGACATTGAGTGGAGGCGTCATCTTACATTCGTCCAACCAACAACGGACGGGCAACGCGCGCACGGTCATTTATGAGAGATAAGTGGACATGAAGCGTCATGCTGCACGCAAGCGTTCGGATAATCAAATTCGGCGATTGCAGGCGCATTGCCAGCAGGATCTGGCGCTCTCGAAAGGAATGAAGAGAGGGGTATGATGTGGGCATGTTTTGAATGAAGGGCCACCGTTAAAAGAAAGAACAATGTGACGGGGGGAGAGCGACTTGGTTTCCATGCCATTTCAGGTTAGGTCGGTTGGACTGCGGAATCGTCGAGAGCGCCCATGATACAAAAGCAGATGAGGAGAGGTCGCTGTGGATGGACAGAGTGAACAACGACTCATTGTGATGACGAAAAGAAGAGGGTAACATGACGGGGGCGAAATGTGAGGAATGGATGGGCGATCCAATGTTTCGGGCCCATCTCAAGGAACAGGCTGGGTGCCATGCGGAGCGTGTATGGAGTTCATTGGCCACGTATAGCCAACATTCCGGGCGATATGAAAACGTTGGTCAGAAACACGCAGAAATAGCTCGCCATCAGATAAGCATCTTTCATGAAAAGCTACCGGTTGTACATCATCTAAGGACGATTTAGCATTTGTCTGTTATGATGATTACCAAGTGGGGAAGCTCAGCTGGAGTGGTGTGCGGGAAAGTGGACTGGAATGGCCGACCCCAGGAAACGGTTAATGAAAACGTCTCATATGATGATGGTCTCCGAGACACGCACTGTTTGGGTATGGCAACAATTTCCGGCACGGCAGGATGACAGGAGGGTGGAGTGATGATGGAGATGCGATTTGAGCGCACATCCTGGTTTAGCTGTTGAGGAAATAAGAGTTATTTGTCAAAAAGATAAGGCAACTGACATCAAGGGTCGAGTTCAAGGTTGACTGAAACTGAGCTCGTCTAGCAATTGAACCACTGGCACTGGCATCATTGAATATGGCTACATAAGACCTATAACCCAAAAAAGGTAATCAAGAACATTTGCACGTGCAACGCTGTCGTGGCAGCTTTTGCACCAGCGTCCAGCTCTACACACTCACCACCATGCACAGTGTCTACGCCCGCGTCAATGGCCTCTCCAGCTTTTGGTCGACCTGTATGATGGCGCTGCTCGCAGCCGTCGCGTTGTCCTCGTTCGTGTTTACCGCCACACCAGCAGGAAACATCGACGTGGCATCTCTCAAAGTGTCAGTATGCAAACCCTTTGACCTGATACACACATCGCGTCCTCTCACGAAACGTCACCCCGAGTCCTACTGGAAAGCAGTGCTCTTACCCGTTTCTTAGATACAATACCAAAGCGAAGCGTTATCCGTTCAAACAGGAAGAAATCGGATTCGTAAAGTTCAACATCACTGCTGGTGAGCGTTTTGCTTCCATTGTGACGACCACCGCGTGTTAATGGTTGTGTTTTCATTTCGTCCTTTGCTCCACCAATTACCACATCTGATGCCTATCTGGAACCACAAACCACAATGGAGACCTCCGGCCCCTTTTCAACTGGAACACAAAGCAAGTGTTTCTGTACCTTGAGGCCGAGTACACGAATGCACAAGGGGTTAGTCATCTATGATGAGTAGATACGATTGCCTCCATCTGTTTCAGCTGCGCCATTTGGCTGTGGTGCCTGTGTTTTGATGCTCATCACACGTCTGCTTTCTAGGTGAACAATTCTGTGGTCCTTTGGGATCGCATCGTGCGCCGAAAGGAGGATGCAAACATTGTCCAGTCATTCAGGAACAAGTACAAGTTCCGGGAAATATCACAGTCGTTCAAGTAAGTTCCCGCTCTGAAATGTTTCATCTGCGGAAAAGGGCAGGTTACCGCATGTTTTGTCGTGATTTGATCACATCCTTATCGCAACGAAACTGATAACATTGGTTACTAGGAACGTGTCTCCTACCGAATTCGCACTCAAGTACAACGTGATGCCCTATGTTGGCTTGCTCACGTATGGTGAAGCGACACGGTCGACAGGGTTTGAGATGCCAGAGGCCCTGGATGCGGTCTCATGAGCACTGCTAGGATTGGCACGACCACACTCTGATATGGCGTCACTGTCCATCTCGTCCGCGGAGGATGTAGAATAGCGTTACATAAATAACTCTTGCGGTGTCTGTGGCGTTTACAATCAACCCTGCGGACTTCCGCTCGATGATGGAAAAGTTTTCGTCTTGTGTCCCAGACTGGAGAATCATGTCCACATGTTCACAAATCATGGGCTGTTCGTATCAAAAGCTTGTCACTCAAAGTGGGCGGACGTGCGAGGCTGATGAATCAAGCGCCCAGGGATAGGGAAAAACCTGAACCGACCCGTGAGGCTTGATCAGTGGCACGACACACGCATCATGTGTGTCGTTTAGGCGCTGTTTGCAGCTCAGAGCGTACTCCGCGTTATTAGGTGGACAATGTCGAGTCCACTCCGTCGGCCCGTCGCTGCGGAGGCAAAGTGTGCAACATTCTTCGCGAGTTCACGATCGAGCGCCCTTGAAACACCAGACCACGAGGTCAGCTGGCCTGGGCCGCCCCCAAACAGGCCATGATCACGACAACGGAGGTTTTTGTTTGCAAGGCACGATACACACACGCAGAAAAAAAAAAAAAAAAAAAAAAAAGAGGGGACTCTAGATCAAGGGACTTCTCTCGTAGCGCAAGAGCGTAGCGGATACAATTTGCAGTAATTAGGCGGACCGCAGGCAGACACATGTCCTCTGTAATTGGAAGGCAGACCCTTTTCCAACCCTGCACTTGGCATCTGGAAGATGTTGGCGGGGGATTTGGAGAGAGAAGAGCGGGGAGCTGTGATGCGTCGTCGTCTTCGTGATGGAGAAAGAAGTTGGCGTCTTGGATTGTCGCGACTCGACTCGGCCTCGTGCGACGACAATGGAAGTGTGCAGGCACTGGGGCAAATAAGATCGTTATCTCGCGATCTCGAGCCTGAGTTCAGGTCAAGGTTCACGTCAGTTGCTATTCTGGACTCTTGCAGTACGTGTGACACAATTCGTGTTGCGTCTCATACGAGTAAGTGCTCCACTATAAGGCAACCACAGTATAGACCGGTTCGGCTGGGTGCAAACGCAGAGGACGAATTTTTTTTTCCCGAGGTCCTCGACATGGGTTGATTTCATTGATCGTATACTGATATGGACAGCCAAACAGCAACTTCCCAGAATCTCAGGTTTTCATCCGAAATGGAGACAGATGGCGGTGGGTGCTCGTTACGGCAGTCTGTTACGACAACTTACGAATGGAGTTTTGCTGTAAATGTGCATCATCTTGTCCAGTTCTGTCTTCTGACCCATCGAGCCTGCCAAAGGCGTGGGTTCCATACTCAGCCAAGTCTCAGGTAACCGGCCTGTGAACCCTTTTTTTTTGCAGTCAGACAAAGTTATAAAGTCCCTCGCTTTCGACCCGCTTGATATCTCCCCCCCCTGCCGTCAGTCTTCCCTAGCCTATTCTCATGTATTGCCCCTCTACCTCACTCTATTACGACCACCCCGCACACCGCTCTCGACGTCCCCTCTTGTCCTCCTCCACCATGGACGTGTCCCCTTCCCATTATTCAGGACACGAGGCAAAGTTCGACGTTCAGGTGCGTTCCGTAACCATCCCTTCTCCAAGGCGCTTTCGAACACGCGCCACGGCGTGCCACTTAGGTTCGTGTACAGCGTTCCTTCTCTTTCGAGGAACTCCAGTCGGGCTCCTACTTTGCATCCCTGGACGAGTCCGATCTTCAGTTCTATCGGGTGTACGGTCAGCCGGTCCTCATCCCCTCCCGAGACGAGGTCGATGCCAACTTCGCCGTCCATAGCACGTACCCGACTGCCGACCTCCCTTGCGAGCCCAGTGGCCTCCACTCCCAGTACCCTTCCGTCTTTTCCACCAAATCATACACCCTCCTCAATCCCTTGGGCGAGGATCCCTCGGCAGCTCAGCAGACCATCCCCCAGTTGACTACTACCCGTGATTGGAAACCCATCAAACAGGAGCCCGTCGAGGTGCGCCACATGATACCGACTATTCCGCACTATCTCATATCACCCAGGGCCTAACGACGTACTGCAACCCGGCCTTGCCAAGCATCGCTTGTCATCTATACACTCTACCTGACCAGGATGACGATGGCGTCATGTCTCCAGACCAATACGTCGATGACCAGAAACCCGTCATCCCTGGTTATGAAGAACCACCTATGGACTCTCTGCCATACCCCCCGCCAGCTACCTCGGCGTCCCCGCCGTTTTTCCAGCCCCCCCAGTCATCGCCAGCATCGCAGGACGGCGTGGCCCTGGCGTCACCGTTCATTCACGATGGCTCGTTCCAACTGAACAGTGGTCGGGAAGAGTGGGAGGATAGTTCGCGTGCGTATGGTTTCATAAATCCTGGTCAATCTTGCAATCTTAACGAATGTCCTTTGCCAGTTTCGCTTTCACAGTCGCTCCCTCAGCAATATCCTTCCCCATCAAGCACTCGTTCGCATCGTCGCCATTCTTCTCGGTCCCCCTCTCCACGGTCCCTTCGCTTGTCTCCAACCAGTACGAAGCGGTCGCTCGATAAAAAGCCTGCTCTCGCGTGCTTGTTCTGCCGGGGACGGAAGATTGCTTGCGGTCCACCGGATCCGGGCAGCAAAGACAAGACTTGCAAGTAAGTAGCGGTTCCGTATCATCCCATTTGCAATACACGCCCGATATTGCGGACGATCTGGCCCACCAATTTCATGCGTATACCGCATTCTTATCTCCTTACAATCACCTTTGATCTCCTGCTTTGCCCGTTTTTGTTGATGATGGGCTTACACGTCGCTTTCCTAGTCAATGTGCCCGACGGCATCTGAAGTGCGAGTACCCCCTCGAGTCTCGGCGGGGCATGCGAAAGCGCAGGTCGCTGATACCCCGAATCTCTTCCGCAACTCCAGAGATCAATCCAGACGGGCCCAGAATCAACCTAACCAAGGGCAATCGGAAACGATCTGTGGACAAGAGCTCCTAGATGCCATGTCTAAACATGTCACTCATCACCCCCTTGTGTGCGCTTCTCGGTTTACGCCCTTCATGGTTGCTCAGGTGCATCCCATATTGCATTTCATATTGTTTCCTTATGCTTCGTTATGCTTTGTGTTTGCGCTTTGCTTTCTCTTTCTCACGCAATTGACATCTTATCCATCATCTATTCGGTTTCCCGCCTTTCTTTCGTGGCATGCCGTTGACGCACATAGAAATACCCATTCCTTCTTTTCAAGATAGTAAATTCATTATCAAAGGGTCCATCACAATGTATCTTGGTTGTTCTCGGGTCGTTGCCATTCAATTGTTATCACCAGCCATCTATTACGCATTGCTTCACATGTCTCATGCATATGAAATACGGTACACAAGTAGTCGACCGTTTATGTCGTATGCAACAATCGTCGTGTCGTTATTCGAAGTGCTTTCGAGATGAACTTGGCATATAAAATGCAACCAATGGTATGGCTCGAGGGTCGTAAAGTGCTAAGAGATATGAAAGCCCAGATCAAATCTCAACGTACAGGTTCAGGGGGTTCAAAAAGCGTACCACCTAAAATCCACGCTACGGATTTGCTGTACGACCATCGCGACCTGCCACAACCATCATGGGAACCTGGGGATGGAATCACTCAGGTCAAACAGCAGATACCCATCGCGAGCCGCACTGTCCCAGCTTGGGTGACCTTGGGGCAAGTCGTGCGCAGCCTCGGTCAGGGGGAAATGAATATCGATATCCTGATACTTGATGGCATGGATGGATCTCTACCCAGCCAACGCCAATCATCAAAGGACACGATGCCAAGTTATCTCGCCAAGTGGGCAGTATTGTATATAGTATAAATATGGTACTACTAATACTGCCACCAGGGACCATGGAGTCAAAACGGATAAACAGATGGTTTGTTACCAGTTTTCCCCAAGTTGGTTATACACAGCCAGGTCTCCACGTCGAGCGAAAACTTTAATTGTGGCACCTCGGATCTCATCGGACTCTAGGGAGGGGGGCAAGTACTGGATCACGATGGAGTTTGAAATAATAATTAGAAAAAAAAAAAAGGTGTGTTGTCGCTTTCATTCGACCATTGTCCACGATAACTTGGAACACCAACAACAGAACTGTCCAAATGTGCTGCCCATGATCGCACTGATCTATGGGTCTAGAGAAAGAGAGGTCTCCTTACGCGGTCAGTTGAGCCGCGGGATCTGAGCAATCCGACCTACCCCCGGACTGTATGTGCATGCCCATCTCGCTTCGTGGCGTACACTTGGACAGGTACTCTCACAGTCTTGGCATCCGTTTCACGACTCAGGCGTCCCTTCTTGTGGGCGATAGTTGGTGCTCTAACATTCCAGCGCGCTCTCAGGGGCCCGACGTCACGGGACTTCGGACCAGGCCCGCTGAGTGGGAACAACGCATTCACCTATGCAATTCATCATTTTTTTTGAACGTCGTTTCAAGGTGCTTGTAAACGCGTCTAAATCGACGGGTCCTTCTTTTTTAATTTATCGTGCCAAGCGCGTCAGGAGGGGGGAGACAGGTCAGTTATCGCGTACCCTTTTTTTTCTCTCCTCTCTCTCTTGAGGAGGTTTGACCCGTCATGGAGGGTGGTTGATGTTCTTGGGAGAAAACGGCAAAGAATGGCGATTGGATGTGCGCTGATGCGTGTGAGTTGGGATTCCACGGCCGTCATGGGGGGTTTTGGATCCGGCGGGTCGCACGCGAACGCGAAATGGACATACCATCTGATGCGGTTCAAACCATTCCAACAGTGTCCAGTTAGGAAAGGCGGTTTGGTTTTACCCATCATCTTTGGGCGCTCGCTCTGCCCCCCTGGAGGCGTGGGTCGTCTGTTCCGGGATGGTTTCATGCGGCAGTGAACGTGACGGTTCGTTCGAGCCTAGATCTGTGCGGTTATTTAACCGAGAGCGCAGCGTTCAGGAACCGAGAGACGCCAGTTCGGCGCTTGGTGCCGTGTCTTGTGTGTTTCGTTTTTCTCTGACTGACCATTGGCTACATTGTCGATCGGGGGACTTGGAAGGCGAAAACGCAAGTTCCCTGGCTGTCGGTATTGTTCTCGGGTAAGTCTCGCTTCAACTGCCAGTGTGTCTGTGCATACTAGGACTCAATGGGCAGATCTGAGGTACGCGCGCCTGGGTGCAGCCCCCCCGTCGTGCATGATGTACGTGTCCACGGGAGGTGTATACCTGCCGTGGATGCGTCGTAGGTAGGGGCATGTCCCCCTCTACCATTCGTTGGGACTGATTGGTCAACGGACGTCCGCGGAGAGGTACGCCTGTGCACGTGTATCCACGTCTCTCTTTCTCGCCAGATCCCGGAACGACATCACACGCATGACCTCGTTGTGTGTAGAACTGGCCATTTGCAGGGAAGAAGAAAACAAAACAAGACGTGTGTCGGTGTCAGTGTCGGTGTCACTGTTGTGGGTCCATCCTAGGCCAATCACAACGTGGTCACGTTCACTCTCTCGACATCTCCACTTTGGGGCGAGGCTGGCGGCAACCTGAGCTCATGTGCGGTGGATCGGCGTACGGGTGAGTACCTGCATACATATATCCCTCGTCGATGGATGCTTCGATGTTGGGCTGACGCTAGGTGTCTGTACCTGCATCACAGCCTTTAGCCCAACGCCCCGTCGTTCCACGTCCCCCATGCTACCCTGCGCCACGATATCCCCCCGGCCCTTGGCGCGGACCTCCACATTAGTACGACAACTCCGAGTCCCCACCGGCACTATGCGTCCTTGTCGACGACGACGATAGATCTTCGATCCTCGGCCGAAACCCTCCTCAGTGCCTCCTCTCTCCCGGCGCGAACCTCCTATGCAGTCATCGGTTCCGGAACCGCCGGAACATGAACGCTAGTTACGATCGTCATTGGGACGTGGCACTGGCCGCCCAAGTTCACTTGCGTACCTGGTTGTACCTGGGAACGCCTACCCGAGTCTGCAAGTTATCTACACACGTCGACGTCGACGTCGGACCGCGAATGATGCGCAAAAATGCACGCATTGACAATTGACATACGGCGATCATGGATGCCGAAAAGGCGACGGGGAGGCCCGGGAGGACGACCCGGGGAGTGCTTGCCAGGCTTGCCCAACCTCTACAACGACCCGCGTGTAGATGGTACAACGCTCGGATTCCCTCTTTTGTTCCTTGACGGACGAATGCATATGTGCCACGCACACGTCGAGGCACGTTGTACCGTCCTCATCCGTTGTGTTTGGGTCAGGCTGCAGAACCCGCACCGCAAGATCAATAGCTTGTCATGACAGCAATCCCAATCCCCCTCTGGCATGCGCATGCGCAATCTCCCCCGTCTCGGAGACCCGGTCCTCCTGCCACAGTCCTTCAAGGCTTCCCAGTTATCCGTATGCCGTGGTGCCTAGCGACCAATTCCAATTCTAATAGATTCCAGTACCGTACCGGTCCGACATCGCCACCTGCTTGTCAAATGTCCAATGTCCAATGTCCAATGTCCAAACGAACAATCACATTTCGAAACACCAATGTCAACGATGTGTCCATCGAGTGACAGTGACGTTCGACGTCAAACGTCAGACGGCAAGGTCAACTGAGAACGGTTCTCAACAAAAACAAATCAAACGAGGACGAGAACGGATGAGCGCGTCCGAGACGCCCCGTCCCCGTCCCCGTTCCTGTTACGCCGCTCAGCTCGAGACGACGACGACGACGCTCCGAGTCGCAGTACGCGTCCTCTCCGAATCGCTCTCGATCGGAAGTGACAACGCAAAACGCATGAGAGACCGCCACCCCCACATCAACGTCTTTTTGATTGAATCTGCGTATGAAACTATCCGACTCGGACGCCATTGCTTGCCTCGATCAACAATCTTGGAGCAAGTGGCGCATCAATTATTCTCGCTCAACCGGCGGCACCAACCAAAAATATCGTTTCTTCCAGCGCCACTGCGTATGTGGCGTTGCGTTGCATCAAACAAAGGGAGACGCTCGATTGCATATATGGAACAACAAATACACGTATATGGAGGGAGGGTACGTTCATCCACGGAATACTATGAGGCGAGGGGGAGAGATCTTAAAACCAAACGTATGTGAGAGATCAATACAAAGCAAGAACGATGCGGAAAGGAAGGCAAAAATGAGATGGAAGGAGGGTGTTTTACTAGATACTGTACCTCGTGCGGGATTCGGAAAAGATGGGGATAGATATAGATTAGGATAAAACATGAAAGCAAACAACGGAGTGCAGCGGAGACGGACGGATATTTTGGTGGGTTGTCAAGCCTTGCAGCCCTTGTTGGGCGACGTACGTGAAGAGCGTCGCGGTCGAGGGGGCTCCGTCGCGTCGTCCACATGGTCTTCCTCCACGACCATCCCAACAGCTGCCTCTTGCAATCGCGCTTTTATTTGTGCAGCAGCACCACGTCCACGTCCGCGCCCTCTCCCACCCCCGCCACGCTTGGGTGGCGCAGGTGCAGGCACGTCACCGCCCGTCGCCAAATCTTCCGCGTCGCTGGACGCCGCCTGCTTGCCCTTTTTCCGCGCCCCGCCGCCCTGCGGCGTAGCGTTGTCCCCGTCCTCCATTACGGCACTGAGGGCCTGCGGATCGTGCTCGTTTAGCTTACGCTTACCAGCACGGGCAGGGGCCGCACCTGCCACATCCACAATGGCCCAAGAAGGTTCAGGGAGGTCGATGTTGTTCTCAGCAGCGTTGGCGATCACCTGGCTACAACGTTGAATGGGTGCACGTGGACCGTTTCGCTCCGAGGTTTGACGGATCTGAAGTTGTTGGAGGCCAGTGTTCATGGACACTTCACCGACGATGGGCGTGGGCGTAGCGTCGGCCATAGGCTCATCTTCATCGTCAGGGATGGACGTCAAAGAAGAGCCAGGAAACGACGAAAGCGAGGAAGACGCCACGCGACTGTCTCGGGGGCTGTCGCTGGCCGCCGTAGTGGCATTGCAAGGCTGCTTGAGCCAAGGGTGGTGGCGAGCCTCCGAGAGAGACATACGACGACCAGGATCGAACTCAAGAAGACCTCGGATGAAATCTTTGGCTGTGTTGACAAATAGTCAGTGTCAATGAACAACAAGTGGTTGCTTGCACTCACCGAGCTCGGAAACATCAAAGTTGTCAAGAGAACCCCAGTCGATCGTGCGCTGCGCGATACGGACCTTCATATCGCGCTGCGCGTCATCCTCAATAAATGGACTCGAACTTGTCAACCTGTCGGACCAAGGGTTCAACACGACGTTGGATGGCGAGGGAGGCCGCGGCTTACATGGAGAACACGATGACGCCGACGCTCCAGCTATCCACCATGTGGCTGTAGCCTGGTTGCCCATCTGATTGCATGACGACTTCCGGAGCGAGGTAGCTGGGGGTGCCGCACATGGTCTGTTGGATAGTGATCAGGTCGACATCGACTCTGACGCAGAGAGCCATGCAACACACCTTCAAAAATGTATAGCTGTCCACGACTTTTGCGAGACCAAAATCTGCAACTTTGACCATAGGGGGGTCGTCAGAGGTCAAGAGCACGTTCTACATGAACAGGATGTATGAGTGAAAAGCCAAGACAGTTTTCCGACATTGACCAGACCTCGGGTTTCAAGTCTCGGTGAGCGATGCCCTTGTCATGAATATACTGTACCAAGGAAGATCAGGCATAGCGACCAGTGGAAACAAGGGAAACGTACCGCCAAGGCGTCGCAGATCTGTCGGGTGATGTGAATTGCCATGTCTTCGCCTACAAATGATAGCTCAGGACTCGTAAAACCCGAGAAGCCGAAGCAAAACTCACTGATGCCATTCGTCTTCAAGATAAAATCCAAAAGATCACCTCCGTCGACAAACTCGAGGACGAGATCTAAGAGAGCACCAGTGAGATACGTTCCCGGAAAGAGAAAAGCCCTTACCAATGCTGCCATGATCCCTAAACACCTCCTTGAGTTTACAAATGTTCGGGTGGTCCAAATCCTCGAGGATCGCAATCTCGCGCATGAACGCGTTCTCTGCCGCCCTGTCATTGTCTGATTTGTTGTTGTCGTTCACGGTGACCCGCCGGACCTTGCTTTCCTGGATCATTTTGATGGCGAACCATTGGCCGGTAGAGCGCGAGATGGCCTTCATCACCGTGGCGAACGAGCCTTTGCCAAGTTCGTGGCTGATGTCATAGAACGCGTGTACGCCACCTTGGGGTGGGCCCCCAGCGGTGTGCCTATAGATGAAGCCTAAGCCAACGGAGGATGAGACAGGTCACACACACGCGACAGAGGCACAAACAACGACATACGGTAATCCTCGACGCTCCCAGGTTGCGGTGTGGCGGTCCCAAAGGCAATCTCGTTACCCTCTTTGAGAATGGCAGTCTTGTCCTTGCCAATTCTGATGCCGTTGATCTGAAGGGAAGACGAGTCCGTCAGTGGCACGCGTCACGGGGGAGACGCGTCAAAACGTACAAAGGTGCCGTTGGAGGAGTAGTCTGCCACGATCACGGCGGACTTGTCGTCTTCCTTGCCATCCCATATGATACGGCAGTGGCGATTGCCTGGCGTGAACGCGTCAAATCTGCGCGGAAACGACGCGTATGCGGGATATGTACGCACTCACTCTGGTCCCGGGGAGTATGATCTCACTGTCAGGGTGGCGACCGATGGAGACGGTGGGCTGGATTTTGAAGAAATCGAGGCGTCTGAGCAGGGTGCTACACGGTTGGAAGAATCCCCAGAGGTGGGCGTTAGCGTCCCCGAGGGCTTGTGAGCCGGAGTACTGGGTGGACTGGGTTGCTTGTTGGGTCTGTTCGTCCATGGTGTCGTCGGCGTTCATCGAGTCTTGCGGTGCCTGCATTGTCACTGAGAAAGAAAGGTATGTGGGTAAAGAAGTCGTGGATCCTTGAACAACGGGTCTTTTATAAGATTTGACCAAGAACAAAGCGACCGCTGACGACTCAAAGGAGGCAGGGAAGCAAAGAAAAAAAAAAGAAAGTTCCAGGCAACCAAACCGACCGGTCGTCGTGGGTTGGAAACAAGAACCGTTTTTGACCTCAGACACGTAATGTAATATTGTGTACCACCTTAAAAGTCGCCTCGATACTACCCCCAAAGCATAGGAATAACAAAATAACACACTACGGCGCGTCCTCCGGATCCCATCTGGATATCTTACCCAGCGGCCGGTAGTAATATTGCTTGTACTTCTTTGTCTCATTTCTCTTCTGCCGTGGCATGATGGCGCTGATCAACGATGCTCGTTCTTGATCTTCGTCTCGTTCTGGGACATAGAACCATCGGCTTTCGAGCGCCTTGTGTCGCGAGCCTTCGCCACTGCCATCCACCTTTTCAAACATCCCACATCGAGCCTGTCCCATTTCCAATACCTTGGCGATCTCCATCAGAAACTCCCCCTTTGACCGTTCGGCTGCGAAGTGAGGATGTGCTCGTATGAGAACGAGATAGAGTGCTGACGCATCCATAGATGTCGCACGCGATGTGGCGAGTGCTTCAATCACCATCCCCGTCAAGGATGCATGGAACTCGTCGTTGACTGATTCCACTGCAGGTCGCGTCGTGGGCCCAGATTTCGATGCTTCTGAATTACAACCCTCAAGAGCTGAGCGCGATGGGGATGGTGATGGGGAGGTCCGCTTGACGCGCCTGGTAAGAGATTTCTCGCGACCCTCTCTGCGTGACGATGATTTGAATGTCTTGTTCGGAGGCTCCGAATGATTGGGCAAACGACGCTCTGGTTCCCTCTTTCTCTTCGCGTTAGAGACGATGGGTTTCCTCGTCCGCCGTACTCCCGGATTGTCGGGGGTAGAATGTCTGCACTTTTTGGCTTTCTTGTTGGTGCGTGACTCGCCAACAGTATCCTGCCAGGTGTCGAAGTCCAAATGCCTTGGCGGAGATTGGACAGAGGGTCCAGCTTGACCCTGGGCATCTGCAGCAACGCGAGGACCCACAGCGTGTTGCCTGGGATAAGGTTTGTTTACCGTGTCCGATAAAGGCAACTTTGGTGGCTCCACTTCCGGGAGGTCCAAGTCAAACTGAGATAAAGACAGAAGCTCGTCCAGGTCAAAACTGGTGGCACTGTGTGGGATGTCAATTGGCCGGGGACTAGTGTGGCGAGAAATGATGGGACTAGGTGAATGGCAGGGTGTATATACCAGAGGAATAGGTTCGACAGGGGATGTGCACGTAGTCGACGAAATGCTCAGCTCCGGGGTTCCGATAAGGGATTGGCAATCATTTGACTATCAATGGAGAGTAGAGTGAGCAGGGGTGCAGTCAAACTGACAGGAATTCGTACGTTTGAATGAGGATCGACGACAGAATCACTGAGAAAGGAAAGTTCGGACATGGGCGATGACAAGGGAGAGGAAGGTGGGAGTGGTGAATAGAGTACGTCCTCGTCCGACGACGAGGTTATGATCCGGTCTTCGATGATGGGGTGTCTGCGAGAGCGTTCCCCCACGGGGGACGAGTCCACCAGCGTTTTGATAGGTGACGAGTGTCCGCGCATAGGTGGAATCGCTTGAGACCGCACGCGCGACGTGATAGGGCTGCTCAACCAACGTCCGCGTTCTGCGGATGTCGCAAAGTAGGTCTCGCGTATATGAATATCCATGCTTTCGAGGTCGTATTCGTATTCCTCGGTTGCGCCATCCGCTCGCGAATAAAAAAGCGAGGACTTGGTGGGTTGATACGGCCATTCAGTGGAAGTAGACATAGGGCAGAGTATATGCGGTCACGTGTTAGTGAGTAAGAGTAAACGCGCTTTTGGTGCGGAGATTAAAGTCGCGATCCGCGTCTTGCCGTAATAGTACCCTAGTCGCAGCTTGGCCTAATAGTCGTTCCATACTGAGCTATCATAGAGTCGATAGATTTGGCCACTCACGAATGGCCCGGGGGCGTTACAACAATGAACATCCCCGCGCACCCCTTCGCGATAATCGTCGCTTGGGCATGAGCTACAGTCAATACCAACAACGATGTCCTGACGCAAAAATCAACATGGCTCAGCAGTGCTCAACATCACGAGTCGCTTATAGTGATAGTGACATTGCAACATGCTGGTTGAAGATGCCTTCGTGCCATGCGTGGGAGCAGCAACAACCAGCGCGATGAGCACAGTGGTGAGACCTGCGAACATGATCATGATTGAGAGGTCGCGTTTGCACCGTCTGAAGCGATGAAGAATCTAGGACACGTTTCTTGGTTTCGTCTGACCCAGAATAGTCCCTATTTGTGGTATGTACTTACTTTTTTTGTTAAAACGCAAGCTTTGACCGGCGTCGTGGCATAGCTATGAATAGCAGCTCAGAAGAGGAGTACGCACAAAATTCCCTCGGCCGAACGGGAAAGCGTTCTGGAAAAAAAAAATTCCGAGTCAGCATCGTTAGACTTGCAGGAAACCGATCAGAGTTGTAGCCCGTGGAACGTCAATCCCTGACGCCATCACGGAAATCGTCTTCCATACCAGGCCTTCCTCTGATGAGTTTCTTTTATGTGGAATGAAATGAATTATCACTGGACAGATTCAAGTTGCAGTGGCACTGCTCAGGGCGGTGGCGCTGTTGGCTGGGATCAAATAAGCCACCACTCCTCAGGTTTTTGGAAACTTTCAGCGACGTGGACGCACGGAAGACCTACCTGAATGATCCCCATGACGGGCAGAAAGTTGTCGAGCGGTCAGAGGTAGAACGTGCTCTGCTTCAACTCAACCGTGTCGACATCCAAAAGCACACCGAGTCGAGGCAGGACGCATATACTCATCGTGGCCGAAAACGACCTTCTTCGCTAGTAACGCTTCAAGTATGTAAACTGGATAGACATAATCATGCTGTCCGTCTACTTTTTACTTTTTGATGCGGCGGAAGAGTCCGGGCCGGTTATACGTCACGAGTCAGGCAGCCCACCAGTTGACTTCTCAGGACAAGTCCTGCGCCTACCTTTCCTCACGATCTCTAGCATCACACTATCAGCCATCATGCCACGCACAGCTGAGACCGCCAGCTTCAAGGTGAGCAGCTTCAAGGATCGCCATGATCGCAAAACAGTTCATAGGGGTATCCGCACTTGTGCAGTTTAATCACACCATGTTCCGTATCAAGGACGCGAAGAAGTCCCTGTCGTTCTACCAGGACGTGAGTACCTCTAGAGTCATCTTCCTGACTCCTTCCAAATGCGATATCTTCTAGACTCTTGGCATGGATCTCCTTGACGGTGGGTGGTCGCGATAAAGGTGATTAGCGAACTTGAACTCTATTTCCCCTTCAGAGTGGAATATGGGCGATTTTACCCTCTACTTCCTTGGGTACGATCAAGATGGCCTCACCAAGGAGGAGAAGGCAAAGACCAGATTCAACCGCGAAGGTATGTCTTTCACCGACATGTCAAACGTGTTTGTATGCACGAACGCTAGGTGTCCTCGAGCTCACACACAATCACGGGACCGAGTCCGATGTCAACTTCCAGGGATACGCGAGCGGTAACACGGACCCTGGAAGGGGATTCGGTCATATTGCCATCACGGTTGACGACATCGAGGCTGCTTGTGCACGTTTTGAGAAGCTGGGCGTGCCTTTCAAGAAGCGCCTCACTGATGGTAAGATGAAGCACATTGCGTTCATCTTGGATCCAGACGGGTAGGTGTTGATGTGATCAAGTTCAGTCTGAGTTGAGTTGACTCATGGGGTGCAGATACTGGGTCGAGATCGTTCCGAGCACACTCAAGCTTTAGGGTACGCATCGATAGCAGAAAGGAATTCATGAACGGTGTACTTTTATGTCGTGTATTGTTCGATCGAGGTTGTTCACCTTTCTTAAAGAGTGTAATGAGGCAAGTGCACAGTGGGTCCACGGTGCTCTACGCCGCAGAAAAAGCGTGGCCCGACAGGGTCTGCTGCCCGCCAATGATGATTACGAAGGCGTAATTCGGCGAATTCTCCCGTTTCTGCCCGATGACCTTGGTTCGTACGTACTAGTCGGTGAGAGACTACATGATCTATTGGAACACCAAACGTGGTGTATATCTTATCAACAAATCTCCAAATGTTCACTAACATGAGTCCCCCACAACGGTCAGAGATGCGAGACGTAATGAACTCTCACTTTAAGGATGGAGATTGACGACTTGTCAAACCCTGAGAATCGTATGACTTGATCCGTGAGAGAATTTCGTTACGAATTACATCTTCATCTCACAAGGGTTTACAGTTCCACCTGAAAAGTGTCCGTTGAATCTTTGATATGTGGTCAGATGATGATGGCGGACCCGCAGAGTGCCGGCGCCGCGCTAGATACCTCAGTACCACTTCCCAGTTCAGCACCATGCTACTTGTTCCCAGGCTCCCATGCTTCGAAACTAACGGACCCTTGTACATTGCGGTAAATTTCCTTCTATTCAGTAGTCAGCTGCTCAGAGAAGGTGCAAATGTTTCATGACCGTTTCATCCACGAGGTCCGTTCGCCGCACCTATATAGACTGTATTGAGCGACCTTTCCACGGATCTCGAATCGAGGGACTGGACATCATTATCGTGATGCGCCGCCGTACAGCCAAGCATCTTATCGTGCCCTGTTTCCTGCCATTATTGGCTCGCGCTCAGGTTTTCAGTCTATCCGATTTGAATTGGTCCTTTCGGAACGAGAACGGCTCTATTATTGTCCCAGGCTCTTTACGTTCGCAGGCTCACATTGGCCTTTTCAAGGCCGGTGTCATTGATGGCCCTCTCTTGGGTATCAACGGTGAGGTCGAGAGCCTTCCAAGATAGTACCTGACGCTAATCCGAGTACAGAATTCACAGAACGATGGGTCGTGAATGACAACTGGACCTATACCGCCGACTTGACCCCTTTCGCACACTCCCATGAGAACACTGGATCGGAGAGGACGCTTCTCGTGTTCTATGGTATCGATACAATTGCGAATATAGTTTGTGGTGTCTTGATGACCTGCCTTGTTGAGACCCGATCGATATGCCCAGACTTTTGCTGGCCATCCAGTCGCTTGGGTCAACAACCAGTTCCAAAGATATACCTACGACGTGCCTGGCTACCTCGAGTCACCTACCGGTGGCGATAAGAATTTGACGATCACCCTTGAAAGCGCTTGGTATTATAGTTTGAATGTCACGGCAAGACCAAATGCGGAGACGTTTCCCGATACAGTCAACGTGACCACCAGCGATAATGTGAGTGGTTCCTGAACTTTTCCAATACCACACGTGCTTGTCTGAAATTCCCTCCAGTATGAATACCCCAACGTTCGTCAATGGATTCCCAAGATTGATGACGATTTTGGATGGGATCGGGTGAACTTGGTAACATCTCGTGATGGCTGAGCTAATGGCTTTTCTAGGGTCCTGGGTTCGTTCCCAGCGGCGTGTATAAGCCCGGGTACCTCGTCACGTTGTCTGAATCTACCAATTGGTACGGATCGCCCGACGACCCCACATAGCGGCGCGATCCTTTTGGACGAAACTTCGGTCGACATTTACAGGTGCGGCCAAAACGTTTCCTTCATCGACCAATCTGCAGAATGGATCGTCAATGTCACGTTTGGTGTTC
Organism: Boletus semigastroideus; assembly: GCA_038090295.1. Classification (NCBI taxonomy): domain Eukaryota; kingdom Fungi; phylum Basidiomycota; class Agaricomycetes; order Boletales; family Boletaceae; genus Boletus; species Boletus semigastroideus. The sequence goes on from JBBPMK010000094.1 coordinate 64,017, forward strand.
GCTCCGTCAAGGCATACGGGAGCCCGACCGTGATGTTGTCCATCCTCGAGCTTGGCATCACGTCGCAGCCCCTGACGCTGGAGATGATTCCGGCCGGAACGGACGTGACGACCTATGTGAACGCGAACTGGTATATTCCTGATGGGACTCCTCATTCAATCTCGGCAAGCCCAAGCTGTACAACTTGACCATCACCCTGAACCTCTTGGGAAGTGGGCAGGGCACTAGCGCCAGCGACGAGTCTATCACACAGGCGGTCACCACTGGGTTCCGTACCATACAGTTGGCGCAAACTGCTTATTCCGAAGAGGAGGTTGCCTCACGGGGTTTAACGCCGGCCGACGAATGGCACTTTAAAATTAACGGAAAGGCGTCTTATGGCAAGGGAACAAACATCATCCCGTTTGATCCGTTTCACGCGCGCATCGATCCAAATGTAGTCCGTTGGGTCCTGGAGAGTGCCGTTCGAAGCAGTCAGAACATGGTACGTGCCACCCGAGCGAAACATGTTTGATGTCCAGGTTAATGGGACCACAGCTTCGTGTTTAGGGAGGTGGTATCTACCAGCCGTCGGATGCGGCAACGGATGGGGGTCTCTATGATTTCTATTCGCTCTGCGATGAACTTGGCATCCTGGCTTGGTCCGAGCTCATCTTTTCTGATACTCTCTATCCCATCACTCCCTTTCTTCTCGAATCGGTCGAACCTGAGGTCAGACAGAATGTCCGACGAGTGAATAGGCACCCGAGCAATGCACAAGGGCTGGTGGAAATGAGGTCGAAGGGTTCGTCATGAGCGCGAACTCGTCGTTGGCGAACGGTACGCATTATCTCGACGAGGTAAGGAGACGACGCCGTATCCATGCCCGAACGGCGGTTCTTAGTCTGTTTCCAGTTTGTCTACTTGTTCCAGGATTACTTGCACGACCTTGTCCTCTCTGAAACAAACTCTGTGCGTCCGATTTCCATTTCTTTTCTCAGAGCCAAGGCTGAGCGTGCAGGTGCCTTATACTGACTGCTCCACCACGCACGGTGTCTTGAGTCTTGATCCTTACGTGTTGCGGTTTGCGAATGGTACATCAGGATACATATACGGAAACTCTGGTATGGTCTCATGTTTTGCATCCTGGGTGACATGTCCAACGCTCCTCAGAGCGATACAACTATGACGCGACCCAGGCATTCAACTTGAGCACATACCCAGTATCGCGGTGAGTCTCCTATCGCGTTTTAGATCGAGTGTCGTGTCTTATCTCACAATCCTAGGTTTGTGAACGAATTCGGGTAAGCTGACCGGTTTACTCAATTCTGTGGAAGCCACTCGTTCAAGACGTTCACGACAGCTTCCACTCCATGCCCTCGTTTTACACTTGGCAAGAGGTTCTCGAGAACCCTGAAGACTTTGCATTCAATTCCACGGTCGTCACGTCCCGTGACCACCATCCCCCAGCTGGCAGCCTTGCCTGGCCGAACCCCAACGCACCGCAAGGCCTCCAGTCCATGAACATGGTCGCCGAGATCGCCTGGTACAGACGCGGCGCCGGGATGGGCGAGAACAACCTTGGCAGCCTCGTGTGGCAGCTCAACGACATTTGGCAGGGCGTCAGTTGGTCTGCGATCGAGTACTCGGGCAGATGGAAAGTGCTGAATTATGGATTGGCGAGCGTGTATGCGCCGGTGATCATACAGCCGTTATGGACGCCCGACAACGAGACGCTGACGGTGCTCGCGACGTCGGACAGATGGGAGAGCGTGGATGGGGTGGCTCGGTTGACTTGGTATGATTGGCACGGGCGCGTGTTGAACACCTCGACGACGTCGTTCTCGATCTCGGCGCTTAATAACTCGCTCATCTACGAGGGGACCGGGTTGGCGACGATTCTCCCTGCTGAGTGCAACGTCTCTGACGTGTGGCTTTTGATGAATCTCACCGCCCAAGCCGACAACGAGACGATGACGAACGAGTCGTACGTACGTGTCCATGTTCGTCTTGCGCTTGTGATCACGTCCTCAAATGGTACTCACCAGTTCACCCCCGTATCGCTCATCTATGCCAACCTTGTCGATCCCGAGATCGTCAAGAGCGCGGGCGACGACTACACGTTCACGCTCTCGGCCAGAGGTGGCGTTGGGGCATGGACGTGGCTCGACCATCCGTACGGCACCGTGGGCTACTTTGTCGACACGGCGACGGGCAACCCGTCCAACGGGTTTTACCTCGTACCTGGGATCGACCGAACAGGTGAGCGACGAGCGCCGCGTTTGGGCAACCTATCTGAATCTGACCATGACTTGATTCGCGGACAGTGCAATTCATTCAAAACGCCAAGTTGTCGTCGGTAACGGATCCTGATCCGTCCGACTTTGTGGTGCGGTCACTTTGGAACAATACGCATGTTTGAGTGGGGACGGGTGTCACGTGCATCAGGACCGGCACCTGTAATATCTTACATGTAGTTAGCGCTAGGGCGGTGGTCCAGATGTGGAACCCATTGCCTGAACGTTGTATCATCTTGGGGCATGATGTTTCCAGTGCGAATCAATATTGTAGCGTGGTCACCGCAACCTTCGATCTGTCCTTCGATGGGTAGAGAGCAAGTAAAAGGATCGCTTTTCTTACATACCTTGGACTCTCTTAGTGGTGCCTTCGGTTGAACCAGTTGGCGTCTATTCGTGCGATGCAAACAGCTCAGTATATTCTAGGATAGTTTTACAACAACTGAGCGACTACGACAAGGACAAGGAAAGGAATGCATATTTTTTTTTCTCTCTATTTTTCACTTTTCTTTTTTTTTGTTTTCTTTTTCCCCTTTGAGGAAAATCGAGGCGACAGGGAGGTAGCTTACACGACACAGAGAGAGGTCTAGTCCTGTTTGACAGCAAGCGCGACCTGTCCGAGAACGTATTCAGGAGAACCTGGGTAAGGCCATGTGTCGGGTCCGGCCTTTTGGAACGTGGGGAGCGGGGACGGGTTGGGTTCAGTCCCGATGTAAGGGTAGCGACTTCCGACATAGAACGGCCAATTCTCGCTCCCTGCAAGAGGTTTCTCGGCAGTGTATGTGAGCGGTCTACCACATGAACAAT